>JAEMWC010001313.1:40000-140000 GCA_016490735.1 Pachyseris speciosa
GACTGTTTCAGTTATATCTTGGGAGATGAATTTCCCTACTATCTCTGAGGGCTTTACGGCGAAGTTCTGATCGCAATGAAAAATACCCTTGAAGTTGCCTGGGACAGTGATAGTCATTTACGATTTTATATACTAGTTGGAGACGTAAATAACGGCGCCTGTTAAATAATGTTAACAGACCAAGTCTCTCCCTCATTGACTGTGTGCACGTTAAGTGATTCATTCTTAGAATTATTCGCATTGTTTTATTTTGCAACCTTTCCAGAAAATCGGAGTTCTTCTTACTGCAAAGACCCCATACGATGCAGCCATAGTCTAAAATAGGTAGAATTGTTATTTTATAAATCTTCAGTAAAATAGCAGGGCTAAGAAAAGATGAAATTCTATTTAAGAGTTTCAGTTTAGGATAAACTCTCGAGGCAATATATGACACATGATTGTTCCACGATAATGATTCGTCTACCACAATACCAAGACACTTGAAATGTCTCTGCAGTTTCAATATGAATCTCCGTAAAAAATGTTAATATCTCGGTTAGTTTTGAGTGCTTTGTGGGACGCAATAATCATGGCTTCCGACTTTTTTGTATTGCAAATGAGGCCATTCTTACAAAACCAGTGTCTGACGCTCTGGAGGTCCTTGTTGACATTGTACACAGCTAAATCAATGTTCTTTGAGCTGGAATGTATCTCAGTATCGTCTGGGTATAATGAGAGAGTAGACATATGACATGCCTTCGATATGTTGTTAATATGGATATTAAATAACGTTGGTCCTAAAACTGATCCCTGAGGAACGCCAAAGCAAAGGCGCATGGGATCTGAATTAGTACCCTTGTAGACGACATACTGTAATCTCTCAGAAAGGTAACTCTTAAGCCCCGGCTACACGTTCTAACATTGTTAGAAGAACACGTCCCAACATTGTTGTAAGAACGCTTCTAACAATGTTGGATACGCATATAACATTGTTGGAAACACGTCGCTTGGGCGGTCTGACTTCAACAATTTCCACCTCTGCCATTAGGCTCTCGGATTGGAGACTGGGCCTTTAACTCTGATTGGTCTTTGCAATACAACATTGTTGAAAGGGAGGCTACACGCTTCAACATTTGTTGTATGTTGGAGAAAATGTTTGATCGAAATCAAAACATTCTTCCAACAAAAAATGTTGAACAAACGTCATCAAACATGCATGCTACACGTTCTAACATTGTTCATCCAACAAATGTTTTGTAACAATGTTTGAACGTGTAGCCGGGGCTTTAAACCACCGAAGTTCGGACTCTTTCACGCCATAGGATTCCAGCTTAGTTAGCAAGACTTCATGTTTAATGACGTCGAATGCCTTTCTCAGATCGAGAAAGACTTGAGACAGACTTGAGACCATTATCAATCGCTCTTTTCCACGAGTCTACCAGCTATAGCTACCTTAAGTAGGGCAACGGTTGTTGAAGAAAATTTAGAGTAAGCGAATTAATGACTAATATGTGAATGATCATCGCAGTTATGATATATGAATGCTGTGCCGCGTAGCACTAGGAACACAAATAGTGGAACAGAGAATTAACTCTGAAGTGTATCGACCTTGTAGCTCAGTCGGCAGAGTAACGGTAGATCTAATCCGGAGGTCGTGGGTTCGATTCCCACCGAGGTCAAAAGATTTTTTCTTTGCCTCGTGTGGTTCCCTGTTTCCCTTTACTAGGGCTAACGCCCAGTGGGTTATTCATGGGTTTAAGTAGCACTTTAATTTACACTTCAGAGTTAATTCTCTGTTCCACTATTTGTGTTCCTAGTGCTACGCGGCACAGCATTCATATGTACCCTTACTTTCTCTTTGCCGCGATTCACCATCTCAAATCGTCCCCGACTTTCTCTGTGCGACCTTGTAGCTCAGTCGGCAGAGTAACGGTAGATCTAATCCGGAGGTCGTGGGTTCGATTCCCACCGAGGTCAAAAGATTTTTTCTTTGCCTCGTGTGGTTCCCTGTTTCCCTTTACTAGGGGTAACGCCCAGTGGGTTATTCATGGTTTAAGTAGCACTTTAATTTACACTTCACAGTTAATTCTCTGTTCCACTATTAGCAGTTATGATATAGGTCATTTTGACACGGCAAAATTTTACATCCGATTTTCTAGGCCAGAATAACCCAAAATCTAAATATTAGTGTAAGAATGAACAACAGAAATTTTTGAAGCTCTTCAAAAAAGTCGCAGTTCCTGTTCAGTAAATAAAGTTTAAAGCACTCTCAGCTGTGCCTCGTGCTGCTTGATAAAACAGCCGACAGTACACAGAGACAGGTTGCTCGCTGGACCCGTTCCTCGGTTGCTACATACCATAAAATGTTTCCGCATAAGCTTCTTCTGCACTGGAATCGCAATCGAAAGCCGTCGTGATCTCTGCCTGAGTTTGTCAGGGAGTTGCCGTAAAACGTGATGCTTCTACAGTGGGATGGATTACGGGTCGCAGGTCACGTGTACAAATTATGCTGGTGACTATAAGAAATTGAGCAAGCAGCTGAATATTTCAAGGGCAAAGACACAAAAATATATGCAGTGCATGTGCATTTGTGTATTCAGTATATGCTTTTCGAAAACTCATTAATAATTTATAACGAAAATACAATAGACACGGCTAAATTTTACGTCCTATTTTCTAGACCAAAATCCAGAAATTAGTGTAAGAATGGATAGATCTACACGAGAAGTTCTTGAAGCTGCTCAAGAAAGTCACAGTTCGTGTTTTATCAAGTTTAAAACACTCGGCTTCAGTTAAGCTTGATAAAACTCTCCTGTACACAGAGACAAGTTGCTCGCTGGACCCATTCCTCGAATCGGTTGCGGAGGCTCGAAAGGGTTTCTTACAGCTGATATGCATGTCAAAACAATTCAAGATTAATTTTTTTTGCTGTAAGTCACTTAAACAAATTGTAGGTTATCTTAAAACAGGGTTGTTAAAGTTTCAATTGAGACAACTTCTGACGTCATGTGCGTTGCCATGGCAACCATGCCTCTCTAAAGACCTACCCCTAAAAAGTCACTTTTTTAAATTTCTCTTTAAAACTAACTCGGTGACCTATATTTTTTATAAGCGTTTTTCAATGTTTGCAATATTATTCACTTTCTGTGAAAATTTTAGAAAATTCTGTAGTGTGGAAACGGAGATAATTCGAAAAATAGCCTCTTAAGGATTAAAAAACATCTGCCCTACAGATTTTTTCTTAAATGCCTAAAATGCTAGATAAAGTTGAATGCTATTTGCATAAAAAATTTCAACATAGGTCACCGAGCAAATTTTTGAGATAAATTGATAATCATTTTGCACCTTTTATTTCCGGTTCGCGCGATTTCGCGCAAATCATTATTTCCGGTCGCGCTCTTCAAGTTACCGCTGACCTTATTCGCGCGAGTTGCGAGACTCATACAGAATCGAAATTCTATCGGACTCCATTGTCTCTCGTCGTGTCTGCTTATCAAGGCAATTAATAGAGGAATTAACAGGCTAAAAGTATATGAAATCAAAGTAAAGAGAAAGATCTTGTCTATTGTTCGTGGAAATACCTTAATATGGAGGAAATTATTCTTCTGTTCAATGAAATTCTCGACGATTTGGTTTGGTGAGGCGAGAAGTTTCGAGACGATTCAGGGAGTGTCATAACTCCATACAGACCGTTTATTCCAAGTTTGAAATTTCTTGAAGAGTACTGAAGGCCAAACCGGAGTCTGCCAACTACTGGATTGTTGTTAACTTTACAGAGCCATTCGGAAGGTAAGTGAGATTTCCGCTGAAGGTGTCAACAACTTCTTGTCGTCGCTCAAGAACTGTTGCTTGTTGCAGGGCTTCGTTCGGTAAAGACGTTTTTCCACGATTCATAATAGTTTCAGCGCTTTGCTCGGGTGGCGGAGAAAACAGAATCCTTCTAAGTGCTTTCACATCTTCCAATGCGTCATGAGCGGAAAATTCACAATTAAACAGTGCCTTATAAACACAGCCCAATTTGTTGTTTGGCGAAGATTTCAAGGTGTTGTTCAGTTGACTTCGAAGGAATTTCAAAACTGAAAGACTTTCACAGAACAATAGTTAAATTTCATGCAGCTGGTTGGAATATCTGCAGCCTCCGTTACGGAGAAGTCTTGAGGTATCAAACACTGAGGAGCTCTGCAGGATTTATGGTATTGTACAGTGCATATCTGATCTCTCTCTCGAGTGCAAACTATTGTTATTTATACAATGCAGGCCTTTTTTGACAAGTTTTCCATTTTCACCAACTTTTTTATAGTGTGAAGTGACTGATTACATTCAATTTCTGTACAGGTATATTTGTCAAGTTTTGAACTTTTTAAACTGCATGTATACTTATTTGAACATTGTAGTTGTTTGAGTTAAAATTGTTTCATATAAAATTAAGCTTACGTGAAGTTGAAGTTCCTTTCGAATGAACTCCTTGCGAAGCAATGTAATATTTACTTGTTAAAATGTAAATAAAAAAGCCGAGCTTCAGTGAAAACTGGATCCTTAAATTCATTGCTTACCGTTTTCATAACTTGTCCAACCCCTTTGCTAACACGTCAATAATTCGTGACCCGACTACATGCTACACGTACTTTCCGACTGTTTTCCTTGCCTGAGTCCTGTGTGTACATGTATTATGAAGGTTGGAACTTTTTTAAATACGTTTATGACATTCAACACCCAATGAATCGAAAGTATTTAAAGCCATGTGTAGTGTAGTGTAGTGTAGTGTTGTAAGTTTTTACGTACCAAATTCTACCGTCTTGTTTGTTTGTTTTTTTCGAGCTATAAAATCGTTGATCGCGGGTTCTTGAGCATCTTCCTCAAAACGACGCTTCTTTGCTGACTTTTTTGCCTGAGTCATCTTGTTGACGGAAAGTACACTGTTCTCAACGCTCTTTTTAGAAGCAAACTTCCCCTTTTTATTCCGCAAATAGCCGCATTCAGCTTCAGAAGACAGATTTACTTTTTTATTTGAGGCCGCCATTGTTGTTTACAACTCCCACCGCTCGCGCCTCGTAACTTCGCGGGAGGATCGCGCAAGAACACGCACGGGATACATGCATTTGGATCCACTCTTCGCGCGGTCAAAAAACCCTTTCGAGCCTCCTTAAGTGACTTACAGTAAAAAAAATTAATCTTGAATTGTTTTGACATGCATATCAGCTGTAAGAAACCCTTTCGAGCCTCCTTAAAGGCTTCCTTGCGCTAAAATTGCGCTGGAATCGCAGTCGACAGCAGTCGTGATTTTTGTCGTTCGTCCGTAAACGGGACTAAACGTGATGTTTCTATCTGGGATGGACTCTGGATAGCAGCAGATCACGTGTACAAATGTTGGTGATTAAGAAGAGAGCAAGCAGCTGAATATTTCAAAGGCACAGCCACAAAATTGTCCACACTTGGAACTGCTTAAACGGAAATGGCAGCTCAATGTACCAGCGTTGCACTAATTAAGAGGTAATCCTAAACAAAGAGTTCATGTCATACTAACGAAACCAACCGGTTTGTTGAAGCAGATCAGCGTGTTTCATGCTAATATTGAGTCGCAGCACAACACTGCGAAGCTCTTGAGAGCAATGTTTTGGTTTACCGCCATTTTCTTGCACGCGTAAATCCTCAAAAACGTTCGAGTTAATTTGACGAATGGCTTCATCTTTTATTCCTTGAATTTTCTGCCGAAAGATTGGCCTTTCAATTTCAAATTCAATTCTCTTGCTTATTTCATGCTTCGTTGCAGTTCGTTGAAGTCACGCACAATTGAGACTAAAATGTACTCACGTGGTATTTGAAAAAGTCTTTGCGAGCAACAGCGAATTCGAGGAATGAACTTTATTTTTCTTGAATAGTTGATACCACAAGAACGGTTCATTCGTTTCTCAGTTTTTGCTACACAACCTAGAGTTTAGCATATGGCGTAACCGGCCGGAATGAAGATTTTAATGACAGAAGTCACGCGAGTGGTTAAGTCACGATAAACTGAACACCTTATTGCTTCAGTTTGTACGATGAATTCTTTCTTCATCACAGATTTGTCCACTCCCTAAAAACGGGATCAATAATCAGTTACTAGCTTCGGATTTCTGGGTATTTACTTGTTTTCGTCCTGTGTCAAATCTCATGTCATGAAGTGTACGGTTATTTTTATCTCTGTAAATGAAACCCAGTCAAAGGTGACCTTTCAAGCAATTGTTCGAGAACTTCTGAGGTCCTGTTTGCATGATTAGCGATGTTCTGCATGCGTTTTACATGTTGCATGTTGAATCGTTGATACAGACGTGAGTATCTATGGGGCGGAAGAGGGTTTAATTTCCGGTTTCCTTTGACGAAATCATTCTAGTTCAACACTTCTTTTGATATTGCTCATTCAAGTGTCCACAAGAGACGTGTTCAGCTGTCGATAGGTTGTACTTTTAATTGTAGTCTACAATGTTTGCCAAGTTTTGCAGTCAGATATTGAAGAATTTTTGCGATGGATGCCACGTTAAAAAGTTTGTTACTTCCGTGAAATAACCAGCCATTAATGTGGATGTCAAACAACCGATAGAGAAGAGTTTGAACATTGATGGACGCCTCGATAACATATTCGTTATACTCTAAAATATTCCGTTTGTTTGTTGTCATTCTGTCAGTATCTCATAGGGAACCAGTGAGGCAAAGCAAATTTCCTTCCGTTGTGAGTGACGAGCGGATGACGCCGGCAAAAATTCCAAATGACAGAAGTTTAAAGTCTTTAAACAATCCAGTTTTCATTTTGTATTCACTAGAGGGCTGCTGCTGAACCGTTCTCAGATGCATTCAGCTCGTGTTACTGGGTTATTTTGCTGTTTTTTTCTTCAAAACCTTCCTGGTGTCGCATGCGGTAGGTTGATATCTTGATATTTTAAAGTTTATAACTTGAGTTCGTTTTGTTTACTCCGACTGGGGTCAATCGTTTTTCGTTTAAGAGGTAGTCTGCACGTACGTGAACCTAGAGAATCTCGTTCGGCTAAAGATCACTGTCTAATAGCTATTGATCTTATTTTTAATGTATATGTAAACTCAATAGAAAACTCGGTGACAAGCTGCACTGATATCAAGAATGTCGCGATGATTCTTTAATGTTTTAAAAAAAGGAATTCAATGTAGCTTTCACCCTCCACTGATACGATTTTACTGTATGAAGATGCGGCTTAAAAAAGCTTGATGTCCTGTTGATTTTTCAGTTGGCAATGAGGAATTGATCCGAAGGAAAGCTTTTGTAATTGCTACAGTACTTAAGATCATTTTATCTATAGTATGGCTCGACTGTTTTATTGTTCACTATTACTGGACAGTAATAGGGCACTTAACAGTCGGCTGCGTATGCACTTATGTCTATAAATGAACTCTGAATTTGGGTGGCCTTCCAAGGGGTAGAAGCGACAAGAAATATGGCTCCGAAAAGGAGCCACAATCTGCTCCCAAAACACCGACAACCGGACAGAAAGTGGCAGAAAAACACGACTATTTGCCCCAGGGACAATTCACTTTCCATTCCTCTTTGTTTTCTTTGCGACAGTGGCATTTGTCCCTAACAAAACAAGCGAGAAATGTAAACTAGCGACAAAAAGCGACACCACCCCTTGGAACGTCTCATTTGGGTGCTTCATGTTACACCAAGTTATTTACAATTTCCATATACTTCATATTAGATGGAATTACTTGTGTTTGCAGTGGGTGCGTATGACCAGAGAATTTGAATCGTATTCTGGCCAGACCTGTTTTATTTAACATTATATTTATATTTGAACGTTTTCTGACATGTAAATATTGTAAATACACATCAGATTCTTATAAGGTCAGTAGTTTTAATTTTTACTTATTATTACATTGTTATGAGGTCTTTCTTTTATTTTATACACGACCCCACAAGCTTTTAGTTTTAAGACTTATCGTGTTAAAATAAAGGTTTTCTTTTTTTTTTCTTTGTTTTTCTTTTGAACAAGAGCGTTGAGGCTAATTGGTCAAAGCGTCATGTCTTAGTTTACATTTGATTAATTTTTTTACTCAGTCTTCTGCTCGTGCTCGGTATCATGACAGTTTGGTCTGAGCTAATGCACATGTTAATTAAGTCCTTTTGGTATTAGCTTAAAATATTGAAATACTTGCAAGTGTTACATGCATATACAATACGAGTATTATGTGCTCTTCCCATGGTCATCTGAATTTTACACTAACTACTGAGATCACGTCAACTCACAAACATTATTATGTAACTTAAGAACATCTTAAGAACGTTTTTAAAGGCTCTTTAGAAACACCAAAACATTGAACACTCTCTGTCACGAACCGAGCCTCAGCCAAAACTTAAACGTTTTCATTGAACAATGCATGCACCACCACCATCATCACCGCCACCACCTCCACCACCACCAAGTCGTGGTGGAGGTGGTGGTGGTGGTGGCAATAGAATTGAGGAGGAGGAGAAGGAGGAGGAGGACGGAAAGCAACAGAATTGAGGAGGAGGAGGAGGATGAGGATGAGGGAGAACAATAAAATTGAGGAGGAGGTGGTGGAATTGAGGAGGAGGTGGAGGAGGGAAAACAATAGAATTAAGGAGGAGGAGGAGGAGGGAAAACAATAGAATTGAGGAGAAGGAGGTGGTGGAGTTGAGGCGGAGGAAGGAAAACAACAGAATTAAGGAGGAGGAGGAAGAGGAGGAGGAGGAGGAGGGAAAACAATAGAATTCAGGAGGAGGAGGTGGTGGAGTTGAGGAGGAGGAGGAGGAGGAGGAGGGAAAGCAACAGAATTAAGGAGGAGGAGGAGGAGGGAAAACAATAGAATTGAGGAGGAGGAGGGAAAACAATAGAATTGAGGAGGAGGAGGAGGAGGGAAACCTTTTACAGAACTAGAAAGTATTTGGCGAGGGAAAGTTTAATTGCTTTTGCAGTAGAGAGAAACTTAACTTTATTACAAACACCTAGGATACATCAAATGCACAATATACTACAAAAGAGATAAATTACAAAAATTATAACTTACAGTGTACACTTAAGACACAATACAACTATAATTACTTTTCTACATTACATACATCACATCATTTTTTGACCAAATAGATTTTTATTAAGTTTCCACTTGCTTTCTGATGGGAAAAGTCACATGCAAATTTTTCAATATTATAATGAAACCTAAGGTAGCTTTGTACGCCAGCAAAATTGGGGATACGTACTTCCATTTCACATTTATATATGAAAAACTTGACTACTAAAATAATACAGTTAATTGCATTTTTAGAAGGCAGACAGTTTGTGTAGCCCAAGAGAACAGATTCAAGGGAGAGGTCTACTGAGAGGTCTATGTTTGTTACCTCCCAAACCCAATTTGTGAGGGCACTCCAGAGTGGAAATATCCGGTCGCAATATCAAAATAGGTGTTCTATGGTTTCAGGTTTGCTATCACAAAAAAGCACTCATCGCGATCCTTAATACCCATTTTCATTAGCAATACATTTGTACCAATAATTCTTTGGAATATCCTAAATTGAAAGCTACCACTTGTGCATAAGAAAGGGATATTGTAATAAGTAGACCGATCTCCGACCGGAGACGGGAGATGTTTATTCCATTTACGCTGCACCTTAGTTGGCTGTGTGGCAACTGACTTTCGCAAGGTATCATAAGTGAAACTAGTCACCCTTTTTGCTAGCCTCCTTCGCAGACGTCTTTGGGCTCGTCACGCGTTCCTTGCCCACGAACGTCTGCTGAACTGAACTACCACTTCCGTTCGCGGCGGTTAGCCAATCATAGTTCGTTTTCCAATTTATGGAAAGTAGGACTTCGACCCCTGGATTATTTTCACAGACGATGCACGTGAATCGGGTGTCGATTTCCATTCTTACGCAGCTCGTTATTGGTTTCTTCAAAAGAAAGGCTAACCGTCGCCGAACGGAAGTGGCAGTTCAGTTCAGCAGACGTTCGTGGGCAAGGAACTCGTGACGAGCCCAAAGACGTCTGCGAAGGAGGCTACCTTTTTGCTTTAAAGACCCATGTTCACCCGGGAGGCTTTGCGCATGTTTATTATTGTTTTTAACCGTCGCTATTGTTCATTCTTGCGATCTGATTGGTTTACCAGATTCTCCCACCGAGTCCCAGTACAGTGGCGTGAATATCACAATAACTCAAAACAACGAATTGGGCATCGATTTATTTGTCTTCATGGCTGTGATTTATTAGAATCTTTTCGTGCCTACGAAAGAAATCAGTTCCTCCAAAAACGCTGCTAACATGTGTGGTTCATCATGTAAAACGTTCAGCGAGTGAGGAAGTGAGGGAAGTCACGATCATTTCGCTTGCATTTATGGCTAACTAAAAGCGACGCGGTAAAGGATTCCAAAAATTAAGTACGTCGCCTTGACTATTCCTAGTCCATATATTTTAATTTTGGTGCTCTATAAAGCTTACCTTGTCATTATAGAATTTGCTGCGAAGAGAAATTAACGGCGTTCGACTCGATGGATGCTCATTTATCGGATGCAGAGTCCGGTTCATTCGCAGACAAAATCGAACTGCATGATCAAAATATTCACCAAGGTCGGACATCGGTTGAAATCCGGCATATCGATACGACAGATGCATGTTCGGAGGTATCAAATCCTCCCTTTTCTTTGCTTAAAAATACTAGCTGGCGGGCATCTTCCATTGCTGTCAACTTCGAGAGGTAATTTTGCAGCGACCATGTATCAACAAAGTAATTGAACAAAAGTCACGTTTGTCAGCATAATTTCAAAACAAATTCAAGGAAACAGCAGCCTGACAATGGAAGACAATATTCCAACAAGTTTGTGAAGAATGTTTTACAGTTTGACTCCAAACTAAAGGGATTTTTAACAAGAGCCCGTCAACAAATAATTTCGCGTTTATACGCGAAGTTCAATAACAACACCAGCGGCCTACAAGGTCTTCCTCCTTACCACTACGACGACTCTTGTTGAAAATATCGAAGCAATTGAAGAGCAAGGATGTTAAGAAAACCTTGACGATACAAATCAAAGTGCTCTTAAAGCCAGCTCATTCATGTAATGGGCAATGATTTATTTTTAAAAAAGTAATTCATGGGCAATATTTACATTGCTTTTGGGTTGAAATACTGCATATCCAGAATATTTGGTAAGCTAGCAGTAATCAGAGATCATTGGAGTGCATTCGTTGTCAATCCAATCCCCACACTGTACAGAAAGAGCAACCATTGTATTTCATTTGTGCATTATTTTTTTGCATTCATTTGTGCATTATGTGCTCTTCCCATGGTCATCTGAATTTTACACTAACTACTGAGATCACGTCAACTCACAAACATTATTATGTAACTTAAGAACATCTTAAGAACGTTTTTAAAGGCTCTTTAGAAACACCAAAACATTGAACACTCTCTGTCACGAACCGAGCCTCAGCCAAAACTTAAACGTTTTCATTGAACAATGCATGCACCACCACCATCATCACCGCCACCACCTCCACCACCACCAAGTCGTGGTGGAGGTGGTGGTGGTGGTGGCAATAGAATTGAGGAGGAGGAGAAGGAGGAGGAGGACGGAAAGCAACAGAATTGAGGAGGAGGAGGAGGATGAGGATGAGGGAGAACAATAAAATTGAGGAGGAGGTGGTGGAATTGAGGAGGAGGTGGAGGAGGGAAAACAATAGAATTAAGGAGGAGGAGGAGGAGGGAAAACAATAGAATTGAGGAGAAGGAGGTGGTGGAGTTGAGGCGGAGGAAGGAAAACAACAGAATTAAGGAGGAGGAGGAAGAGGAGGAGGAGGAGGAGGGAAAACAATAGAATTCAGGAGGAGGAGGTGGTGGAGTTGAGGAGGAGGAGGAGGAGGAGGAGGGAAAGCAACAGAATTAAGGAGGAGGAGGAGGAGGGAAAACAATAGAATTGAGGAGGAGGAGGGAAAACAATAGAATTGAGGAGGAGGAGGAGGAGGGAAACCTTTTACAGAACTAGAAAGTATTTGGCGAGGGAAAGTTTAATTGCTTTTGCAGTAGAGAGAAACTTAACTTTATTACAAACACCTAGGATACATCAAATGCACAATATACTACAAAAGAGATAAATTACAAAAATTATAACTTACAGTGTACACTTAAGACACAATACAACTATAATTACTTTTCTACATTACATACATCACATCATTTTTTGACCAAATAGATTTTTATTAAGTTTCCACTTGCTTTCTGATGGGAAAAGTCACATGCAAATTTTTCAATATTATAATGAAACCTAAGGTAGCTTTGTACGCCAGCAAAATTGGGGATACGTCCTTCCATTTCACATTTATATATGAAAAACTTGACTACTAAAATAATACAGTTAATTGCATTTTTAGAAGGCAGACAGTTTGTGTAGCCCAAGAGAACAGATTCAAGGGAGAGGTCTACTGAGAGGTCTATGTTTGTTACCTCCCAAACCCAATTTGTGAGGGCACTCCAGAGTGGAAATATCCGGTCGCAATATCAAAATAGGTGTTCTATGGTTTCAGGTTTGCTATCACAAAAAAGCACTCATCGCGATCCTTAATACCCATTTTCATTAGCAATACATTTGTACCAATAATTCTTTGGAATATCCTAAATTGAAAGCTACCACTTGTGCATAAGAAAGGGATATTATAATAAGTAGTCCAATCTCCGACCGGAGACGGAAGATGTTAATTCCATTTACGCTGCACCTTATTTGGCTGTGTGGCAACTGACTTTCGCAAGGTATCATAAGTGAAACTAGTCACCCTTTTTGCTTTTAAGACCCATGTTCACCCGGGAGGCTTTGCACATGTTTATTATTGTTTTTAACCGTCGCTATTGTTCATTCTTGCGATCTGATTGGTTTATCAGATTCTCCCACCGAGTCCCAGTACAGTGGCGTGAATATCACAATAACTCAAAACAGCGAAATGGGCATCGATTTATTTGTCTTCATTGCTGTGATTTATTAGAATCTTTTCGTGCCTACGAAAGACATCAGTTCCTCCAAAAACGCTGCTAAAATGCGTGGTTCATCATGTAAAACTTTCAGCGAGTGAGGAAGCGAGGGAAGTTGATCATTTCGCTTGCATTTATGGCTAACTAAAAGCGACGCGGTAAAGGATTCCAAAAATTAAGTACGTCGCCTTGACTATTCCTAGTCCATATATTTTAATTTAAGTGCTCTATAAAGCTTACCTTGTCATTATAGAAATTGCTGCGAAGAGAAATTAACGGCGTTCGACTCGATGGATGCTCATTTATCGGATGCAAAGGTTCATTCGCAGACAAAATCGAACTGCATGATCTAAATATTCACCAAGGCCGGACATCGGTTGAAATCCGGCATATCGATACGACAGATGCATGTTCGGAGGTATCAAATCCTCCCTTTTCTATGCTTAAAAATACTAGCTAGCGGGCATCTTCCATTGCTGTCAACTTCGAGAGGTAATTTTGCAGCGACCATGTATCAACAAAGTAATTGAACAAAAGTCACGTTTGCCAGCATAATTTCAAAACAAATACAAGGAGACAACACCCTGACAATGGAAGACAATATTCCAACAAGTTTGTGAAGAATGTTTTACAGTTTGACCCCAAACTAAAGGGATTTTTAACAAGAGCCCGTCAACAAATAATTTCGCGTTTATACGCGAAGTTCAACAACAACACCAGCGGCCTACAAGGTCTTTTCCTTACCACTACGACGACTCTTGTTGAAAATATCGAAGCAATTGAAGAGCAAGGATGTTAAGAAAACCTTGACGATACAAAAAATAGCGATACTCGGGGAAATAAGCCATATGAACGTGGATTATTTTTGCAAAATAGCGCTAAATGGCGATTTGAGTATTTTCCGTCTGTGCGAAATTCAGCGCAGCGCGCATTGCGTCTTGGATGAACATGGGTCTTAAAATAATCCATTTGATCGCGGGTAACCGTTTACCAAAATCTCCAATCTCTGATTCCATGAAACTGGAATTGCGCACATAATACCAAAAGCGAAACAATAATGACCCCACAACTTTTGCTATCCAAGCTGCTAAAAAGGAAACCTCATAGCCCCATTTGGATTTCCACCTTGCTTGTTCTCCTTTACTGTTTTGGATATGTGCCTCCTGCAAACAATATATGTCAAGTTTTTTGTTTTGCCGAAGCCAATTAAAGACGTCTTTTCTTTCCTTTTCGTCTGCCAAACCTTTGCAATTTAATGTGCTGATCTTTAATCGGTTGATTGTGTCACCACTGAATTTATATGTTATGATCTGCTAATCCTGAATAACTTATTTAAAGTCTAAAAAGGCTGAGAGCGACTTCCTGCCTACAATTCATGCAGAAACTAGTGTAGTTATGTATTTGCATTCGTAAGTGGAAAACTGATGATAGTGATTTATTCATCAATAAAATAAAAAATAAAACACTAAACAAACACAACAAAAAGCGTCCCGTTAGCGATTTCAGCCTCAGACGTATAGTAACGATGTTCTGTGCTGCGACTCAAGCGAACAAGAAAAGCTTAAACCATATATTTATAGCGAAATAATTATGCCGGTCTAGGAATTAAATTTTAAAAGGCAAAGACTTAGCTTGTTTCCATAGTTCCCTCCTATGCTTGAACCTGCCCAGCCACGACTGGCTGGATGAAGGGAGCTTTGTGCAGATAATTTAATTTCGCCTCCTTTTGTTGCTCAGGGGGTAGTTCCCTTTTCTTTTTGAGTAATCGGCCTCTAAGTTTGGCAAGCTCTGTTGGCAGATCGACCATAACTCCGTAACCCGACCCCTTTGGGGGTTTCTTGGCTACAATAGACTAAGGATATGATCTCGCTTGCTGTTGTAAATCGACAAACCTGACGATTAACGACGTCTTGGACACGTCGCGGCTTCCTCGAATTCTGTGACAGGCAGTGGTAATGATATTTTTCACATCAATGGGATCCATCCTGAGTGTAGTGTTGAAAAATTCTTGAACTTTTTGTCTTGAAACGTCAGACGATTCTCTTTTAATTCCCCAGTAATACCATGGACGATGAGATTCCATTTCCTTCCCCACAGATTGAGGACAAGAAGTTCGTCACACAAGGCCATGTTGTGCTTTTCAGCTTCTTCTATTATCGCGGGTATCGTACTTTCTTTCATCTCCAACTGCTCGGTTTCAAAGTGTGACATCATTTTCTCCAATTCCACGACTCGGTCGGTTGTTTCCTTTAGTTTTTCAGAATAGGAGGAGGGAAAACAAGAGACTTGAGAAGGAAAAGAAAAAAACAATAAAATTGAGGAGGAGGAGGAGGAAAAACAACAGAATTAAGGAAGAGGAGGGAAAACAATAGAACTGAGGGGGAGGAGGAGCGGAAGGGAAAACAATAGAACTGAGGAGGAGGAGGAGGAGGGGAAACAAAGAATTGAGGAAGAGGACGAGGAGGAGGAGGGAAAACAATAGAATTGAGAAGGAGAAAGAGGAGGGAAAACAATAGAATTGAGGAGGAGGAGGGAAAACAATAGAACTGAGGAGGAGGAGGAGGGAAAACAATAGAATTAAGGAGGATGAGGAGGAGGGAAAACAATAGCAATGAGGAGGATGAGGGGGAGAGAAAAAATTGGAATTGAGGAGGAGGAGAAGGGAAAACAATAGAATTCAGGAGGAGGAGGAGGAGGGAAAACAATAGAATTGAGGAGGAGGAGGAGGAGGAGGGAAAACAATAGAATTGAGGAGAAGGAGGAGGAGGAGGAGGAGGAGGACGGAAAAAAATAGAATTGACGAGGATGAGGAGGAGGGAAAACAATAGAATTGAGGAGGATGAGGGGAGAGAAAAAATTGGAATTGAGGAGGAGGAGAAGGGAAAACAATAGAATTGAGGAGGAGGAGGAGGAGGAGGAGGGAAAACAATAGAATTGAGGAGGAAGAGGAGGAGGAGGAGGACGGAAAACAATAGAATTGACATGGAGAAAGAGGAGGGAAAACAATAGAATTGAGGAGGAGAAAGAGGACGGAAAACAATAGAATTGAGGAGAAGGAAAGGAGGAGGGAAAACAATAGAATTGAGGAGTAGGAGGAGGAGGAGGAGGGAAAACAATAGAATTAAAAAGGATGAGGAGGAGGGAAAACAATAGAAATGAGGAGGATGAGGGGGAGAGAAAAAATTGGAATTGAGGAGGAGGAGAAGGGAAAACAATAGAATTGAGGAGGAGGAGGAGGAGGAGGGAAAAAATAGAATTGAGGAGGAGGAGGAGGGAAAACAATAGAATTGAGGAGGAGGAGGAGGAGGAGGAGGAGGGAAAACAATAGAATTGAGGAGGAGAAAGAGGAGGGAAAACAATAGAATATAGGAGAAGGAGGAGGAGGAGGAGGACGGAAAACAATAGAATTGACGAGGATGAGGAGAAGGGAAAACAATAGAATTGAGGAGGAGGAGGAGGGAAAACAATAGAATTAAGGAGGAGGAGGAGGGAAAACAATAGCATTGAGGAGGAGGAGGAGGAGAAGGAGGGAAAACAATAGAATTGAGGAGGAGAAGGAGGAGCGAAAACAAGAGAACTGAGGAGGAGAAAGAGGAGGGAAAACAATAGAATTGAGGAGGACGAGAAGGGAAAACAATAGAATTGAGGAGGAGAAGGAGGAAGGAAAATAATAGAACTGAGGAGGAGGAGGAGGAGGAGGGAAAACAATAGAATTGAGAAGGAGAAAGAGGAGGGAAAACAATAGAATTGAGGAGGAGGAGGAGAAAGGAAAACAATAGAATTGAGGAGGAGGAGCAGGAGGAGGAGGGAAAACAATAGAATTGAGGAGGAGAAGGAGGAAGGAAAATAATAGAACTGAGGAGGAGGAGGAGGAGAAAGAGGAGGGAAAACAATAGAATTGAGGAGGAGGAGGAGGAGAAAGGAAAACAATAGAATTGAGGAGGAGGAGGAGGGAAAACAACAGCATTGAGGAGGATAAGGAGAAAGGAAAACAATAGAATTGAGGAGGAGGAGGAGGGAAAACAATAGCATTGAGGAGGATCAGGAGAAAGGAAAACAATAGAATTGGGGAGGATGAGGAGAAAGGAAAACAATAGAATTGAGGAGGAGGAGGAGGAGGGAAAACAATAGAATTGAGGAGGATGAAAAGAAAGGAAAGCAATAGAATTGAGGAGGAGGAGGAGGAGGAGGAGGGAAAACAATAGCATTGAGGAGGAGGAGGAGGAGGGAAAACAATAGCATTGAGGAGGACGAGGAGGGAAAACAATAGAATTGAGGAGGAGAAGGAGGAGGGAAAACAATAGAATTGAGGAGGAGGAGAAGGGAAAACAATAGAATTGAGGAGGATGAGGAGGAGGGAAAACAATAGAATTGAGGAGGAGGAGAAGGGAAAACAATAGAATTGAGGAGGAGGAGTAGGAAAACAATAGAACTGAGGAGGAGGAGAAGGGAAAACAATAGAACTGAGGAGGAGGAGAAGGGAAAACAATAGAACTGAGGAGGAGGAGAAGGGAAAACAATAGAACTGAGGAGGAGGAGGAGGAGGAGGAAAACAATAGAACTGAGGAGGAGGAGGAGGGAAAAAAATAGAATTGAGGAGGAGGAGAAGGGAAAAATATAGAATTGAGGAGGATGAGGAGGACGGAAAACAATAGAATTGAGAAGGACAAAGAGGAGGGAAAACAATAGAATTGAGGAGGAGGAGGAGGGAAAACAATAGCATTGAGGAGGAGGAGGAGGAGGAGGGAAAACAATAGCATTGAGGAGGAGGAGGAGAAGGAGGAGGGAAAACAATAGAATTGAGGAGGAGAAGGAGAAGGGAAAACAATAGAACTGAGGAGGAGAAAGAGGAGGGAAAAAAATAGAATTGAGGAGGAGGAGAAGGGAAAACAATAGAATTGAGGAGGATGAGGAGGAGGGAAAACAATAGAATTGAGAAGGACAAAGAGGAGGGAAAACAATAGAATTGAGGAGGAGTCGGAGGGAAAACAATAGCATTGAGGAGGAGGAGGAGGAGGGAAAACAATAGCATTGAGGAGGAGGAGGAGAAGGAGGAGGGAAAACAATAGAATTGATGAGGAGAAGGAGAAGGGAAAACAATAGAACTGAGGAGGAGAAAGAGTAGGGAAAAAATAGAATTGAGGAGGAGGAGAAGGGAAAAATATAGAATTGAGGAGGATGAGGAGGAGGGAAAACAATAGAATTGAGGAGGAGGAGGAGAAGGGAAAACAATAGAATTGAGGAGGATGAGGAGAAGGGAAAACAATAGAATTGAGGAGGAGAAGGAGGAGGGAAAAAAATAGAATTGAGGAGGATGAGGAGGAGGGAAAACAATAGAATTGAGGAGGAGGAGGAGGGAAAACAATAGAACTGAGGAGGAGAAGGAGGAGGGAAAACAATAGAACTGAGGAGGAGAAGGAGGAGGGAAAACAATAGAATTTAGGAGGAGAAGGAGGAGGGAAAACAATAGAATTGAGGAGGAGGAGGAGGAGGGAAAACAATAGAATTGAGGAGGAGGGAAAACAATAGAACTGAGAAGGAGAAGGAGGAGGGAAAACAATGGAACTGAGGAGGAGAAGGAGGAGGGAAAAACAATAGAATTGAGGAGGAGAAGGAGGAGGGAAAACAATAGAATTAAGGAGGATGAGGAGAAGGGAAAACAATAGAATTGAGGAGGATGAGGAGAAGGGAAAAAAATAGAATTGAGGAGGATGAGGAGAAGGGAAAACAATAGAATTGAGGAGGATGAGGAGAAGGGAAAACAATAGAATTGAGGAGGAGAAAGCGGAGGGAAAACAATAGAACTGAGGAGGAGAAGGAGGAGGGAAAACAATAGAACTGAGGAGGAGAAGGAGGACGGAAAACAATAGAATTGAGGAGGAGGAGGGAAAACAATAGAATTGAGGAGGATGAGGAGAAGGGAAAACAATAGAATTGAGGAGGAGGAGAGGAGGAGGAGAGGAAAAACAATAGCATTGAGGAGGAGGAGGAGTGAAAACAATAGCATTGAGGAGGAGGAGGAGAGGGAAAACAATAGAACTGAGGAGGAGAAGGAGGAGGGAAAACAATAGAACTGAGGAGGAGAAGGAGGAGGGAAAACAATAGAATTGAGGAGGATGAGGAGAAGGGAAAACAATAGAATTGAGGAGGAGAAAGCGGAGGGGAAAACAATAGAACTGAGGAGGAGAAGGAGGAGGGAAAACAATAGAACTGAGGAGGAGAAGGAGGAGGGAAAACAATAGAATTGAGGAGGAGGAGGAGGGAAAACAATAGAACTGAGGAGGATGAGGAGAAGGGAAAACAATAGAATTGAGGAGGAGCAGGAGGAGGAGGAGGAGGAGAAAACAATAGCATTGAGGAGGTGAAGGAGGAGGAGGAGGAGGAAAAACAATAGAATTGAGGAGGAGAGGAGAAGGAGGAGGAGGAGGGAAAACAATAGCATTGAGGAGGAGGAGGAGGAGGACGATGGAAAACAATAGAACTGAGGAGGAGGAGGAGGAGGGAAAACAATAGAATTGAGGAGGATGAGGAGAAGGGAAAACAATAGAATTGAGGAGGATGAGGAGAAGAGAAAACAATAGAATTGAGGAGGATGAGGAGAAGGGAAAACAATAGAATTGAGGAGGATGAGGAGAAGGGAAAACAATAGAATTGAGGAGGAGAAAGCGGAGGGAAAACAATAGAACTGAGGAGGAGAAGGAGGAGGGAAAACAATAGAACTGAGGAGGAGAAGGAGGAGGAAAACAATAGAATTGAGGAGGAGGAGGAAAACAATAGAATTGAGGAGGATGAGGAGAAGGGAAAACAATAGAATTGAGGAGGAGGAGGAGGAGGAGGAGGAAAAACAATAGCATTGAGGAGGAGGAGGAGGAGGAGGGAAAACAATAGCATTGAGGAGGAGGAGGAGGAGGAGGAGGGAAAACAATAGAACTGAGGAGGAGAAGGAGGAGGGAAAACAATAGAACTGAGGAGGAGAAGGAGGAGGGAAAACAATAGAATTGAGGAGGATGGGAGAAGGGAAAACAATAGAATTGAGGAGGAGAAAGCGGAGGGAAAACAATAGAACTGAGGAGGAGAAGGAGGAGGGAAAACAATAGAACTGAGGAGGAGAAGGAGGAGGGAAAACAATAGAATTGAGGAGGAGGAGGAGGGAAAACAATAGAATTGAGGAGGATGAGGAGAAGGGAAAACAATAGAATTGAGGAGGAGGAGGAGGAGGAGGAAAAACAATAGCATTGAGGAGGAGGGAAAACAATAGCATTGAGGAGGAGGAGAGAGGAGGGAAAACAATAGAATTGAGGAGGAGGAGGAGGAGGAGGAAAACAATAGAACTGAGGAGGAGAGGAGAGGAGGAAAACAATAGAACTGAGGAGGAGGAGGAGGAGGAGGAGGAGGAGGAAAACAATAGAACTGAGGAGGAGGAGGAGGAGGAGAAGGGAAAACAATAGAATTGAGGAGGATGAGGAGAATGGGAAAACAATAGAATTGAGGGGGAGGAGGAGGAGGGAAAACAATAGAACTGAGGAGGAGAAGGAGGAGTAGGGAAAACAATAGAACTGAGGAGGAGAAGGAGGAGGGAAAACAATAGAATTAAGGAGGAGGAGGAGGAGGAAACACTTTTACTGAACTAGAAATAATAATGCGAGGGAAATTTCAATTGCTTTTGCAGTAGAGAGAAACTTGATTGATTTATTTTTATTCATTCTGTATTTTATGAAACTTGATTGATCGATTTGTATTCATTCTGTATTTTAATCTTTCTGCATTCGTTAATACAGTATATTGTGTCTCCCAAAAAAGTGTGTCATACATTACTCACGTGTTTATATTGATCGTTCCAAACAACTTAAGCCGTCTATTGTCGTTGTTGAATGGTAGAAGGTTGTCCCATGGGCTTCTTTACTGTAGACTTGGTATGCAAATATAGGGCACTGCATGTTTGCATAATTAACTAGTGAATAATGGAGAGGAAAGCAAGAGAAACAGATACACAAGTGTTCAAAGCAACTTGCAAGTCGTTAACGGTTAAGCAAGCCATTTTAACAGTAATGAGCGATAGACGTCTCGAATTAAAAATCTTGGAGAAAAGTTTTCCCAGCAAACGAATTGCAAGAGTGAAGCTACAAACAGAGCGCTCGCGTTTATTTCGAACACATAATAGATTCTTGACTGACCAATCCGTGTTGACGAACAGTGGGCTAGTTTGAGCAGGTCTATTGTACTATTGTATTGTATTGTATTGTATTGTCTATTGCTATTGTACTAGAGTGACGCTCATTAGTATTGCAGGAAGGCAGGGAAGGCAGAAACCCCGATAATTCTGCTCACCATATACTACTCTCGGAAGGACAAAAAAAAAAACAAACAAACGAACAAACAAACATGGCGGCGGCTGGGCGTTCAGCTTCTTAGGTGGTGTTCATAACTGTGGAAGAGGACCGAGGGGCGGGATCCCGGGAAAACATGGGCAGGAGGGATACGGAAGGCGGGAGAGGAAACAGTGTGAATCGGGAGTTCTAAGAGCGCGGGAATCTATGTCCTCAAAGACCATTTTATTAGGTCTCACTATTTTTCAGTGCGGCAACAAAAGGGCTGTCCATGGACGTCTATGTGCTAGTCGGTTGCAGCTTACTGAGGAAACGTTCTGCAATATTCTTTCAGACTGTTGGGATAGGATCTGATGAAAGAGATCTTTCCCGTACGTTTTTTTCAACTTTTGATCGTAACCTTGCAACGACAAACTTTTCATTGGAAAAGCACCTTAAAATTGGTAAAAAAAAAAAGCCACGTTTTGAAGTCGTTCCTTTTAAAATCGCAAAGATATAGCTTCGCAAAGTCGTAAACTTTTACTTTGCTTCAATATCACTTTGTTACTTTGTAGAACCTCATTTTTGCTATTTTGCAAGATGTGAATACTTTGCTTCAATATTACTTTCTAGAACCATATTTTTGCTATTTTGCAAAATGTGAAGGAAAAAGATGTGACTCTCAAAATTGGCCATTTTTTTCCAATGTTTAGGTGCTCTTTCTATAGTATCCGGCGATAGATTTTTGCTACCTGGTCAAAGTCAAAACCGTGGAAAGGTCTGTGACACAAAATCATGAAATCACTGGCTCCCAACTCGGAAGAGGAGACTGACTTGACAACCATTTGGAGCAGAAGGAGATCAGTGCGGGCATCTCGGCTCATGGAAGATTTCCTTTAGATGTAGTTAGATATGCCAATTGATAAATAAGAATATCAGAAATACGCGTGGGATGTTTGGCTACGAGTCTATCATATCCTATTTCGACATTATAACTGTATGATCCCAACAAATACCGGACTGGTTGCTAGAAACGCGTATCCAGTCTCCATCTAACTGTAGCCGGCAGAACACGGGACAATTCAGAACTACAAATTAGAACTTTTAAGACCGTTGTCATTGAAAACGGATATCAGAAACAAATCTGACGTGTAAACGGACTGAAATGGTGAAACTCTCGATCTCAAACAAGATAAACGAGTAAGTCAAAACTTCATTAAAATGAGACCATTATTCAAAAACAAAGGAAATGCCTAATAATTGCGCCACTTGATAATTAGGATGTGAGGAAGGGTGCAGGACCAAAAAGGGTGGGAGTCGGGAAATAAAGGTACGGGATGCGGGAAGTTCTGAGGCCCCCCCCCCCCCCCCCCCCCAACTCTCGTCACTGCGATGATCATTCACATCTTCATCCTTTAATCCGCAGTTCAAATGTTGATTTTCATATACCGGTATTCATTCTCAGTTAAACTTATTTTAGAAAGTGAATTTCTTTATTCATAAGCGAATTATTTTCATTTTACTCTTTCACCCAGGAGATCTTGGCGCCGTGGACTACATTGCCATCGCTGTGTCCTTGGGATTAACATTGTTCATATTGCTTTTTATTGGTTTCTTTTTATGGCGCGGGACAAATAGGACCGCAATGGATGCGAACAGAAAAGTTGGTCATGTAAGTGTGCCGCAGTATTTCATGTAAAAGTGTTTACAAAAATCTTCACCCTTCATAGAAACATGTTTCATATATTGATATAGTTGCTTTGGATTATAGACGCCAGCGATAGCGTGACGGCAGATACAAGCTTGTTCAGGCAGCATGTAGACAGCTAAAGTTTACCAAGTTCAAGCACATTGTTGCGCATTGTATAAATTAATTGCCTGTGTAGAAGATAAGCATACTGTTCACTTTCCCCTATTTTAGGATAACCCTACTGTTGCAGTAGACAAGCCTGACAGAGTGCAAGGACTAAGCATGTCATCATTGCCTTCAACAAGCCAAGAACATGTTAGACCTCTATACAATTATGTGTCCAACTGTTGAAGGCACAAGATTCTAGAATGTTGTACGAAAATTAATAAGGTCGATTGTAACATAGCTTGAAAATGAAAGCTGGGCATATGCACGCTTTCCCTGTACTAAACGTACCATTCTTACCATTATGTAATGCTATCTTCTTTTCATGATATTTAATTTTACTGCGCCATACTTTTTGGACCGAAGATTTAGTTTGTTCATACTATCTCAAACAAAAATTATACACTTCGCCAAACTTGATCGCATAATAACGTAGAACTTACAAATTGTTTAAACTTTGGGCAAGCGCTCCCGGGAATTGGAATGCTGTCTCACGGACTTGCTTCAGGTAATAATTAGACAGATGGTAAAACGCTATCTGAGATTTTTTTTTCATTAATAGCTAGCAAGGTTATCATAAGAGTACGTACTGTATCACTGGGTAGCTTATGCATTATGGTGTAATTATTGAGAATAAACAATTAAGACAATTAACGATAGCAGTTGATTAAGTTGTGAGCTTTCATGCCAGATATAATCTACATGACTAAAGAGGGATTCTTGTGCCGCAACAAGTAAAATACATACAGTAAACAACCGTATAAAAAAAAGCGTGAAAAATAGGCTCTGGAGAGGTTCTCAAGATGTTCTTGATATTGTTTCTGGAAATGTTAAATGTTAATCAGTAGAGATCTGTATCAAAGTTAATGCATACTAATTAGCTGAGTAGGACTCTTTTATGAAAGTTGATGCAGCAGTTGATTTGTATCGGGGTTTTGAGAGATATATAGTGGGTATGCAACCAGTCTCCTGAGATTCGAATGACAATGGGTTGGCGGCCACGTTGGTGGACAATAACAACAGAAGCTAATGATAAATCTTTTGTTCACGGTACACCAACATGGCGGTGATGACCTAACATGCATACGCCCTATATGTGACTCAAATACTACCCGCAGAATGGTCATAACTCTTATGAATTATTAATGAATTTTACAAGCTCATTTACCAAATCTCTCAGCGTTGTCTAATCATTAGTAATTTTTCGTATAAGAACCTGCTTCATTTGTCAGGCTGAATTGGTTCTTATAAATAGGCGCTTTATTGGCCAAATTTCAGCCTGGATGTTCTTAATCCACTGTTTCTTTTATGCGGGTGTTTAATGTAATCAGAAGTCAAAGTCCCCCTTTTACATTTTCGCAGTGGGAACTTTACATTTTGGCGTGAGATCGAAGTAAAAAGAAGCCCAGTGCAATGGAGAAATCACACAGACATCAACAGGGATCGTCATGGGCCTGTAACAAAACAGTATCCCAAACTAAGGAGTGGTCAATGAAAACTATTTGGCTCTCAGTTTCGTTTGTGTGTATTATGGGTCACCCCACACCTTGGCATGCTTTCTATTTCACAGGTCTGATTTACAGTAATACTTTTTATCTTAAATTTTCACGAGCCTTGTAACCGCGGCTGTACGGGTTATGTCATATTCTTGCAATCTTGTTTCCATGCCCTGCACGCCAAGATGTAGAAAGTGGCGAGTCCCTCGGTCCAATCTTCATCTTGACTAGAGGCCACTGATTCGTAAGTATTCACTCGTGAATGGAAAATGGCGTCTTTAGCAATACTGAGATATTTATTGACAGAAATATTTATGCGATGTATTCATATTTTGTAATATACTTTTCGGTTCTATTGTAAGCTTCCATTTTCCTGACATGTTCATATAACGAGAAAGTTATGAGTCCTTGTCCACCATACACTGAAGCCACAGATTATGACTATGGAAGTGTGAAACTGTATCAAGCTTTGACAACAGCTCCTCGATCACGATAATTCAAATTCATCACCAGACTGGAACTAATTTCTATGCCGATATAAGGTGAAAAATTGTTCAAAGGAATGTTAATTTGTAGGGACATTTGGTGAGTAGAGAGTCTGTTTAACTCTGACTGTCTTAGAATAGTAAGCTACAACCTGCAGCACGGGGACCTTACACAAATCGGGAAGCTGTCTAAGGAACTCTACTAGTTGCTATGCTGTCCTATCTAGTAGTTACAAAGTTCAGCCGGTCGCCTTTCCTTCGCATATTTTGCCTGGCGGTGCTTCAAGCCTCTGCATTTGCAACAGATGGTGAGTCAGGGATCGCTAATTTTTTTTTAACGAAACTTGTTTAATTCCTTTGAATTGTTATGCCACATAAAACTGATTGATCAGCAAGAGAACCAACTGCCGCATCAAACACACCCCATATTGAACGTACAAAAGTATTTACAACTGCGGCTCACACCTTTCCGCTAGTTAACCCATTCTTTTAGGTGCTTGTTATTGTTTGGTATCTTGTTGCTTTTTGCATCTCATCTGATTATCTGTCGAATTCGCGAACTTCGTGATATCTTTTGTTAAAGTGCTCAGTAAACTTGATATATATTTCAAAAAGATCAGCACGTGATTAGCATCAACAAGCTTCATTTATTATATTATAGTGAGTCTATTTTCTATGGGTTCAATGGTGATAAAAATGTTGCATGAAACTTTTAGCTGTTCGATTTCCAACATTCTGTTTACTTGCTGTTACCAATAAGAAGATTTAGCGATCGTTTTGTTGATTATATTATGGTTTATTTTAACGAATTGATTTTAATATATGGACTAATCTGACAAGACAATATTATCTTGATTACGAAAATGACAGATCGCCACACTCAAACAAACTGCGAAATTCAAAACCTCTGCCCAGCACGCCGACGTTTGTGGTTGTGTGCCTTTTTGATAATTGAAAGACACTGATGTTTGACCCAGGATGTTTGTCTTCTACCGGTAGCTTTGAAGGAGTTTGAATACTATACTTTGGAAAAGACTGGGACAGAGTGGCCACGCAAGCGATTGTGGGATTGTTTGAGGCAACGCATATTTCGAAAAAACATATTCGTGACCCCAAAACAATCGCAAAATCCCTCACGCGACACTTTCGATCTCAGTCTTTCCCAAAATGAGCTATTGTTCCTGTGCATGTTCTGCGCATCTCAGGATTGCCCGAGCAGAAGTATCCAAGAGGGTGTTTCTTTATAAATTGCAGTAATTCATAACAAAAACTGCTTTACTAACATTCCTGCGAAAAAAAAAAAATACGCCCAGATAGGCTAGGCCATTAAACAAAAGTTTGACAAATTGTCCTCAGAATAATGTTAATATCGGAAATCGAACGACCTCGCTTACAATGATTAATAGGTACGTGTGGTTTTGAAATTGTACCTTTGCGATGAAGTGGTGCGATTTTTAATTTATAGTTTGTTCAACAAAACTACGAATTGCATGAAGTCGTGCAATTTCTTTTATTTATAGTATATTCTACTAAATTACACCAAAACAATATTCCGTAGAGTCGCAACTTCAGGTTATTTTTTTCCACCAATTTCATCCGTCAAAACGTTCTAATCTGTCACGTTTGGCTGTTGCTTACGCGCCGTTGCCATGGACACTTAGTAACTACTCCTTCAATTCGGAGTACAGTCGAGCTTCGATTATCCGGACTCGAGGGGACTGACATAAATAGTCCGGATGATCGAAAATATGAATATTAATGAGCCAAAACTAAAACTGAATGACTGAACAAGTGGAGCGTGAAATTTCACTCAGAAACAATAATATTATTAAACACCTGAGCAAATCAGAGCTCAGTGAAATGCATAGACTTGCCACAAGTCGACCTCTCGAGTCTCACAGCAGAAAAGCCGAGAGGAATGAGCTTTTTAGACCGCGAAGGGGCTGAGCGAGCGGCGAAGTCGCGAGAGGTCGACTTGTCTCGCTTGAAGGGTTTTTATTTGCGTTTCGCGCAAAAAATGGGGAGTGGCGTGACTCACATTTCGAAGAAGAGCATCAGTTATCGCTTTCACAATCGACTCCATGTTGGAATTTCAACCGCAAGTCACGTTTAGTTGCTCATAATTACTGTTGATTGACAAGCTTATCCCTAAGGGTCCCAAAGATGTACTCTGATTGGTCTAAGCGCAGCAAGCTGTTTTTGGGTCGCTAAAATTGGCGCCAATCAAGTATGAAAAGTCCTTCGCCCCGCGCCATATTAAATAGGACGAAGGACTTCTTCGAAAGTCTATGAAATGCACTGAAGTAGTACGGCATGCGTGAGCTCAAAAAGCGAACACATTTGTGTTTTGATGCGAAACAAATTCAGTTTGAACCGGAGGTTCATTACTTAGTTTCAAGGGAAAAAGCTTTGCTACGGATCTTAAATATGGCTAATTAATATTGATGAAAAACTGGGAGCAGGTTCGACTGTACAATTTGGGATTAATTGCACTGCTCTCGACCAATCAGAATTGAATAATTTTGTTGGGTGTACAATAAACAACTAAAGTATTGGCTTGAAGTTGCTATTAGCCAGTAGCTGTGACTGAAGCCTAACCCCAACCCTTGACCCTTTGGAACGGCTAAAAAAAAATTAAAAAAAATTAAAAACCATTATTTACCCTCGGCAGTATTTATAGCACAAAAGCTAGTGGGGCCGAGCGAATACAGAAACAAATAATTCAAATGAACATGATAAGAATCCCAACTGGGCGGAGGCAAACCAGTTGGCTATTTACAAGGATGACCGAGGAGTTGAACCAGGGACTACCCAGAACAACACCATCTAGTGGCTAGAGCGGGATTTGAACCCGGGGTGACCGCATTGAAATCCAGCGCCCCAAACCACTCGGCCATCCTGCCTCCTATTCTTACAAAAGGAAATTATTCATGGAAAGTTCTGAATACGTCTTGTAACAATTTTGTTAATTTTTTTTCAAGTTCTTTGCTGTTTATCAGGTGAAAATCGTGTAAGAGGATTGTTGCTTATTCGTCCCTCAAACTTCCCCTTCATTTTACTCCTTTGGTGATCAAGAATCAAACTTCCATGTTTGGAAAAGATACGGGGAAGGGCTGACTCACGGGTGTACGAACACGTAGTAAGCAGCTGGGCTCGGGGTCTTGGTCTCCTGATTAAGCAAATTTCAGGCAAAAGACAAAATAGGGTAATCCCTGATGCCACTTAAAATTTAATTTTGGAAAGAGTTAACATTTACCGCCGGATTCATTTACAGAGACGCAGATTTTTGAGCTAGGAAGCGATGTCAACCTTACTTGTGGAGACGCTAACTTTCCTTCCGTTACTGAGCTGTCTTGGAGCAAAGACCAAATAGTTCTCGTGAACATAACGTCATCTAATTCTACTTTGATCCTGCTTAACCTCACTGCAAGCGACAGTGGATTGTACGTCTGTACAGCTAATTCATCCATAACACTGAGGAGGGTGCGGCTCATTATCCGCGAAACAATAACAGGTAAGAGTTCATTTAGACTGCGAGTAGTTCTAATTTCGGCGATGGATTGTGGGGCGGGAGAAATGCATGCGCGCGCGAAGTTGTGAGGAGACGCGACTCGAGGGGGGCGCACGCGTCGCGTCTCCTCGCAATTCGTGCTCGCGTGCACTTCTCCCGCCCTACAATCTATCGCTGAAATTAGAGAAGAAAGAAATATTCAACTGCCAGCCGCTATTGCTACTTGTAGAAATATCCAACCATCCAATATCCAACCAAAGAAACCACCCCTTCCGATGTCATTGATAATGGACACGTGAGGAACTTCTCCATTGCAAGAACGCTCATTATTTACTACTCCCTTGTCAATAATGTTATTTTCAGGCACTGAACCAGGGGAAGAGATCATACCAGAAGAGGGTCTGACAACGGTTGATATCATCGCTATAATCGTCGGACTTGGCCTGACGACCTTCTTTGTGGTTTCAATAGCGCTGCTGTTATATCGCGCGGAAATGCGTCGCAGAGATGCGAAATACAAGAACAGATGGAGAATCAGTATGAATGGACTGGTGAGTGCCTGAATTCATTTTCAACATTTGCTCTGGCTCGATCGGTTTCGAGCGAGGTTACGTTTTTATGCATTTACCTTACTTCAAACTGTTCGTTAAGCTAAAATTGATACGAAAAACCAAACATTTTTGACAGTGTTAACCAATGGAAAACCCGGATCCTACGAGAGAAAGATATTATTTCGTATCCAGTGCCTACCGGTATCCAATAGTGGTATCCTTTTAACCGCGAACAAAAGAAAAAAACGAAAAGTCCTAGACTAGGCTTACTGACTTCGAGAGCTCAAAGATGGCAAGTTTTTCGTGAGTCTGAGAGTTTATTGAATCATCTTGTGATTTATGAGAAAAAAGTTTTAGGTCTTTTGAAGTGACGTGTAGCGAGTTGTTGGCGCTGTGTCTGTTTTCTGTTTGAATACACCCCTCTGTAACAGACCTGGTGGAACCTGGTTGTTCCCCAGGTTTTTAACAAAAACTCTACCAGGGCAGACAAAAATCCACCAGGGTGATCCTGAATTCTTCACCAGGGAGGCGAATGACTTTTTAAAATCTAACCATATATGTATATACATGTAAAACTGTGTGACCCAGTATTTAACATACTATGTTGATATATATGGCAAGAAACGTATTGCATTAAATTTTGAAAGCAAGTCAATTGAGGCAACTTATATATGAGTTGTTTATCACCAGTCAAAGCCATTAAGCAATATTCTTAAAGTCATTGTCTACCAAAGTATAAAAATAATTGACCTGCCTTGACATGTTACTATTCCAATATTACAGTGTAGTACTTAGATTAACTTTTTATCACGCAGTATGTAAACATGATGTCATTGATAACGCACCAAACTTAATGTTGACAGGCAATGATGTCATTGTACCTGCTGGCTATGCCTCTTCTTTGCCTGCAATCTTGATAGGCAAGGGTCTCTTCTGCTTCAACCGGTTCTAAGGTTGCCTCTTCGCCGTCATCTTTGTAGTTGTCGTCTGCATAAAGTGGTACCAATCCTCGTCTGAGGGAATTCTCAAATTTTTCAGCTATTTCTTGAATGTCTCCACTGAGATCTTGTACGTGGTTTCCGTGATTGTTACAGTTTCATCCAAGCATACAGTCATCGCATTGTCATCGCTGTTCCGCAGGATATGTGCGTATGCCATTGAAGCACCTGTCCAGTTGGGGTCCATGGCATAGAAAATGTTCTCTTCATCTCGCGAGGTTTCAACCAGAAAATCTTCCCGCAATTTAGATCGTGGTCCAATACTCGCCCTTGATACATTTTCGGTAATCTTTAGAAGGTTCAACGGTAACCCATCAGTTCCACGAAATACAAGGTCTTCTCCAATCTCAACTGAGACCAAATCAGTCGCACATGAAGCACCATCATTAGGACCGTCATCTGAATGATAATTTTCACTTTCCGGTTGCTCTGCGTTACTGACGAAAATGCAATTTCGCATCGGTGCAAGGACTAATTCACGTCTTGATGCGTGTTGACTAATAATGGTTGGTGGAGTTCCGTATTTCCTCTTCTGGAAATTCCTCAGGGATTTCATCGGTATAGACTTTGTAGCCATGTGAATGACTCTCAAATTTGCCTTTTGATCGGCAGTTACAGTTCCATTGTTTCCAAGTTTCTCCACATACCCACGGCAACAATTCATTCTTCCAATGTAAATCTGCCTTCCAACCGTCAAAGCCTCGTCTTCCTTTCCTTCTTGAATGTTCATTTTGATCTTCAGTCAGCTCTCCAGTGGAGAAACTATGCTCGTGGCGTTGTTGGAACATCGCCCATATTGCCTGTGATGAGTTGTTGTCATTGTCATGATCTTTGGTTGTGTATGTGTACGTGGAAGCTACTTACTTATGTTACTACTTACTTACTTATGTTTTCGTTACATAACATTATATATATCATTGAGATTTCAGCTCCCCGCTGTAAGCGCATTGAGAATTTTATATGCACTGACATGCTATTATATTATCATTGAATCTTCTCTGTTATGTGGCCAAAGAACCCTTCAAGCATTCGCGTCCCAAGAGTTTTCACTTTCAGTAGGTCAAGAAGATCGTCCTCCCCAATATGAACGAAGTAATCGCACAGATAATCTGCACCATTGATAAGAGTCTTGTAAAAGCCTTCAGCTGTTCGGGAAGCCATCGAACCATCCTGGCATGACTAATGTCAAGCGAAACAGCACCTGTTTACTGCCTAGTATCTGTGATAAGACTTTCCAACTTTTCCGCTGCTGTTCTCAGTTCTGGCAGTGAGGAAACCAATGTTCTCTCTCTGACCTTAGCAGCATACTCTGGATCAGAGGACCTAACTCGTTTTGACACCAATCCCATTCCCTCGCAATTTCTCGCCACGTGGACTGAAATCGAATCAGCCCTTGTAAGGAACAAGCCATTCTGATGGCTCCTTGGATTTCCGATGGGTGCTCAGCAATGTAAAGACATGCACCTCTTGCAGCCAAACCAGCCGGGTAGCACAGCTTTGCAGACTCGCTGGCAGACCGGTACGGATCGCAAATGGATGGAACCTTTGGCTGTTACCAATTACTTTTAATTTACTGAGTGATGTCTTCCACGACGGATGATGAGCGATCCGGTGAACATTTTTACAATCCTAATAGTTCCGAGTTTTGAATCACAAACAAGCAAATATTTTTCATCATTGGTTAGGGCCAATCCAGCCATGGATAGCCTGCAGTGCAGGCGTTTTCGGTGGGCGCGTGAGTTATTTTGTCAGTAAGCGGCGCCATGTTGAATTTCACTTAAACGCATGGAGCTGGGGCGAGTTCGTTCGTTTCACACGAACGAACAGCTAGAATATCAGGCTGTTCCCAAAGCCAGCCGGCAGAACTGCCAAGAGATCTTGTTCGCATACTAATGAAAACAATTATGCACGCAATTCGCGCGACATTCCCATCTCGAATAAATCGTTGAGACATTCTTCCAGAGAAGTGTTAAATCTCGCCAAAACGTCCGCCAATTTTTAATCGTTTTCCCACAAACACAAACTTACATAAACTATCGATTTACAAAATATTGACGGGCATCAACTATTCCACTGTGCCGTTCCAATCAGAGGCTCGTTTGCCCACGAACGGAGTGCCACAAAAGAACAATGAACGCGGGTAGGCGTATTTTTCTTGCCCCTCACCCACCCTCACAACACTGTTTTCACCCAAATACCCATCCCCATAATCCTTACTTTGTACTCTCAAAGATGGCGGTTCGCTTGTAAAAACACGAACAATAATGCGCTCACCTCACAAAATACGCCTGTATTGCAGGCTAGCCATGGAAAGCCATCTACCTTTATTAGAGAGAATACTCTGGGGTGCAAATGGGACAGCATCTTCTGGGGCACCTTGATCGTTGAAAAGCACATTTCCTTTGGCTATGGAGATAAACTTTCTTGGTAGCAGTGTCTGCCTGTAACAAGATAGTGATTGCTGTGAGTCATCAGTGAAGTACACGACTCCCGCCTTACATATGGCAAGAAACAATGGTGAGCTTATGTTCGAGTGGCCTTCAGCAAACCAAGGTTTTCGAAGCTTTGGAACGTCTGTCCTTACCATCTTATCAATTTGACCGCAAGCGGTGGTCACGTGTTCACTAATTCTTTGCAAGCATCACTGTGTTTGTCTAACTGGGCTAAGGCTTTATGTGACACCCCTTTCAACATCAGCTCTGCCACTTCATCTTCTGCTGTGTTAAAGGGGCAGTGTCACGCTATTGTACCATCGCTTTAAAAAGCTTAAAACTACCAATGCATCAGTGGAAACCTTAAAATAATGGTCTAGTTTTGTTGCCAAAGACTGTAGTACTGCATTGACACAATAAACTTCTGTATTCCATGTAAGATGACGAGGATGGAAATGGATTGAAATTTGAAAAACTTGCCAGTTTTTTCAAAATTTCAAGCTTTGCATTGAAAAATCACCAGAAAAATTATTATGGTTAGCTCTTCCTGCTAAAATTTCATTGGAATTCATCTTGCTGATTCTGTAGGAGCATTTTTTGCACGATAACAGGTAAAACGCAGTAATTTGGGTAGAATTGAACCAAAAACAGCAAAAATCCCGGTGACAGTGCTCCTTTAAATAGCAACGATAAATCGGTGGAGTCATAAGCGTAACGGCCACCAAAGTGGGTGCCCCTCACGAGGGAAGCCTGTGCATTCTTTATCTGGTGTCCAATGTCGTGAATGTGGTAAAGTGGCAAATCTAACGAACCCTTTCCATCATTAAATGCTTCAATGCAAGTTGGCACTCCTTTGCCAAATTTTTCATATGCAGATTCTTGGTCTGAAATGGAAAGCAGAATACGCGAGCGAGCACATGTGATGGCCTCTCCATTTTTAATCTTCTCGTTGCAAGATTCACATGGGCGTTTGTCACAGTTCCAGGTGTCATAAATTCCTTCATGTGCTTTGCAAATAGCCCTGCCGGAAAAGCAGTCGCTGCAAAAGCTCTTACAAACTGGATCAACTTGTTTCTTTTTGCAGAATCTAAGCACGTAGAACATGCTGAAGCATACGTTAAAACCGCTTTAAGATCATTGTGAAGATAGAACAATTGAACATTTTTACGACATGAGAGACCACAGGCTTCTAAAACTTTGCCTTTAAAGGCAGCAGACGGGGCAGCACAGCTCGAGGTCAAGGAGAAAAGGACAGGAATTCGACTGTCATTCTTATCCATCCTTACAAGGGCAGTGAAAATGACGTCTTGTTCTCGGGCTCTTCGCTTAGGGACACGTTCAGTGCCTTTCCGTGATTTCCTGGCCTTTTTCCTTTTCTTTGTGACTATCTTGCATTTTGTAACCTGATTCTTCTTGCGCTTTTCGTTTCGATCGTGTCATATGTGTCGGAAGAATCCCACCAATCTTCAACATGTTTCCGTTTCTTCCTCCTTTTAGCTCGCTTTGAATGCTCGTTGCTGGCCTCGGAGGAAAACGAGGAAGATCGAGAAGTGTCACTGCTTGTGCTGCTATCAGAAACATGTTCAGAATCTCCACATTCATCCGATCCATCCGCCATTTTCCTACACGAGCCGGTCAATGGTCAGAGTCCGCACAATTTTGGCCAGCAGGAACCAATGGAAAGAGATAAACTGCGCATGTTTCTTAAGAGCACTTCCCAAGCTCGCAATCCCTTTGTACAACAGCATACCACATGTAATACCCGATCCTTTAAAAAGTTTTCATACAACAGAAACAAGAACGGAATTCCAAACTCGTGACTTTTTCTTGCTGGGGAGCACGCCTCACCAGGGAAACTAAAATTCTACACTAGGGAGGAATAAAATTCACCAGGGAGTTTTTAAGAAACCACCAGGTGCCAGGGGGGTCAAAATTCCACCAGGGAGGGCAAAATAACCCACCAGGTCTGTTACAGAGGGGTGTCGGAATGCAGCTAATGGTCCCCAAAACATTTTTTAGTCTGTGGTAAAATAATTTAGTACATTTAAAAATTCCCAACGAACGTATGAGCTTTTCACTCTCAAAGTAACCTATATTTTGACTGCGGTTAAGGCATCCCCGCGCCAGCCGTATCTTGATCCTCTACGGGGAGGGGACCATCGAAGTCACTTCCATAGGGAGGTATTTTTCCAACCTCATTCCTAGGGTCTCTCCTCTTCAACGAGATCTTAAAGGAACATTGTTACGGATCTCGCGCATGTGCAGTAGCTATACATCACCTTGCAAAAGCTGGCAAGTTTGTCAAGTTTTGTGAATGATGAATATGAAATAAATCATATATGAACTGCGGAGATGAAATCAAATGAAGAATGGTCCTCGCAGTTGTGAACGCAATTTATGCAATTGCGAAAAGAAGCCTGAAAAAAATTCAGGACTTCAACGGGGTTTGAACCCCTGACCTCGCGACACCGGTGCGATTCTCTAACCAACTGAGCCCCCAGCGTCAGTGGCTTCATAGATCACAACGTGATGTGACGGCGGGAAGATCTCTGGGCACCTCTACGCAAGCGTAGCCAAATCTAGCTATTGAGGTCTCACACGTCAGTGGCTTCACAGCTCACATCTGCTAGGATCATTCTTCATTTGATTTTTCAAGTTTTGTCGCTGATATATATCTTCGTTTATCAACGCCATCCATGTGGCACGGAACAAACAAACAAAAATCTCCAAAAGCAAAATATAGCTGAGGCTTCAATGCGTATTATAAGAAAATACTAGCCGACGGAAATCAATCCGCAGACCAAATTGAAGAGCTCTTCCCTTTTGCACATGTCTAACGGGCGTGACGGCGGGAAGATATTTGGGCAACTCTACGCAAGCGTAGCCAAATCTAGCTATTGAGGTCTCACAGGGAATGCTTGAGGTTTCAAACCAAAATAGCGTCACTGTTCACAAATCCTTGCAGCATGCCTTAGGAAAAGGTGGAAAAAAACTCAAAGGTAGATGTAGAACCCCGAAACACAAATAGAGCCGAGACCGCCAGCGAATACTTCCAACACGTTCATTCTACGAGGTCACAACACACCCACGAATACATTAAAGCTAACATTTATACCCTTCGAACAATAATTGGAACAAATCTCACGCTTCGACACTACAGTGGAGCAAAAATCAATTATTAAAGCTGTTTGTTTCTTCAAGGAAGGACTTTTTAGGAGTTTCACTCATGTTTATTTTTTAACCTTTTTTCGAAGCTAGTTCGCTTCACAACCCCGCGCGCTGTAAGTTCAGTTTTTCGCGCGTACCGAGCTGGCCAATCAGAAGTAATTTCATTGTTTCCACTTATAACCAATCAAAGCTGGCGGCTTGCGTAGAGTTGCCCAGAGCTCTTCCCGCCGTCACGCCCGTTAGACATGCGCAAAAGAGAAGAGCTCTGGGGTCGAGAATGAGATGAGCATCATCGCGCATGCTCAGCCGTGACACCGCTCCTTTAAGGGCCTCACTTCTAAGTTCAATTTTAATATTTCGAACGGGTTTACGACACAAGATCCCTGTAGTGATGGGATAAAAGGGGGAAAACTAAACAGTGGTTTACACATTGAAACAAAGGATCATTTATCTCAGGTGTTTTGTTTAAAGTTGTTATTTTGAAGTTAGGGTGGTGGTCTCTTGACGCAATTTATGTCAGCAGCATTTATTTGCTTAAAATAACCTGAATGCCACCTTTTCTAGGATCAAACCTCGGTAGAGGAGGAGCTTACAAAGATTCCTCCATCACGGAAAGCCTTCTACCTGAGCACTGGTCGCGAGCTAAACAGGCCCCCACCGCCATACAAACGGCCGGCGACTTACCAAATGGATAATGTTGGGATGACACACGAAGTTGATGGGAATGCAAATAACATCAATAACAACAACAACAACAACTCGAATAACAATGAGGGAATTCTGCAGTGGCGATATACTGCTTACCTATAATGGTCGAAATTCCTTTTGACCGGGAATAGTAATTCTCAGAGGTTTTGTCACTGAATTGAATCATTGAGAAATTGACAATTGATTAATGACCAGAGACAAAAAGGTGGCTTCTGCGGAAGGGTCTAGGCTTTTATAGACTGTGCTAGTAAAAGTAGCATATTATGCTAGAAGCACTGCTCTTTTTTTCGGCCAAATTATGCTGAGATTATGCTCGTTTTACCATCACGGTTAGATGTATCCTTTTTCGTGTTCGTTTATTGTTCATGCTCTGAACTTCTTTTCACAATGATCTTCAAGAAAAGACACCACTAATACCACGATAAATGCTTCAAATAAACATAGATGGTTTATTTTAATTAGATGCACACTCTCATGCAGTTTATCTGCGGTTGTTATTCTGCAGCATAACTTTTGCTTGCTGAAGTATTCCGAGAATGCATGATGTTGCTGCTCATTGAAAGATGCAGCGACAGCAGACTAAAAGCTCTCTCTGCGGAAGCTGACGAAGGCTGAACAAGCAACACTTTCTTGACTGCAGAAGTTTTCGTTCGAATCGGCTGGCATAGCAAGCGCTGACGCCATGTCAGAAATTGTTATGCGTGTAATTAGCATAATTACGCGTGGCAGAAAAACGATGGCCACGTGACCAAGAACACTGCCTTGAGTTTTAGTTCGATTTGTTGAGTGAAGAGTGTAGAGTCAGTGAAGAACTTAGAACACGAAATATCGGTGAAATTTTGAGAAATACCTTGTGAAAGGGAACCTCCACTCTTACAACAAATTGGCGCTAAATTGTAGGCAATAATTACTAGATTTCAAATTTTCTTTTAAAACGTGGATATGATATTTAAGTGTACAAAAACATCGATATCATTGTCGCCTATTTTCGCTTTTAAATTTCCCGGGCGCGGCCATTTTGGATTTGATGACGTGTAATGGTTGCCCTATTGTTTAACACAAAGGATTTTCTACTTCATTTGCTTCCTGACAATAGCTGCAACCATTACACGTCATCAAATCCAACATGGCCGCGCCCGGGAAATTTGAAAGCGAGAAGAGGCGATAATGATGTCGATTTTTTTGTACACTTAATGTTATATCTACGTTTCAAAACAAAATTTGAAAGCTACTAATTATTTCCAATAATTCCGCGTAAATTTGGAAATTCCCTTGAAGAAACCAGGAGAATTCGACATGCAGTGTTAGAGTGAAGCCGTATTGCGACATTGGAAATTGTACAGAAATCAATCGTTCGAGAAGAATAGGGGGTTTTCACGTGATGTCATAAAAAACGAAAATTCAAAAGTAAACAGACTTTTGCATTTTTATCTTCATCACGTAAAATACATTTTAGAAATGTATCTGCTTGCATGTTTTCAGCTCGGTAGCTTGCTTTGTTTTGAAAGTAGAGCAGTTTGAATTTTAGAGTTTTTCACAGTGCGTGACAAAGATGTCTGCTCACAAGCATGTCACTTACATGAAAACATCGATTCACAATGTGTTTTTGAGGTTTGAAAAGCCAACATGGTAAGAGAAGCATCTATGTGAATGTTTGAAAGATCAGCAGAGAGAACAAAGCCTTTGAGATAGCTAAAGTAAGAAACATATGTTTTAACTCGTTTCCAGCCGCAACCTGGGTTTCCCTCAGAGGGACGCCAAGATGGCGTTTCCATACAAAACACTATAATTTTGAGTGGTACATTTTGCCGAATAACTCGAGTACGGGATATCGCACGGCCCTGAGACTTTGACATGTTCATTATTTATTACTCTTCTTTAGTATCACAATTTTTTGACTTTATCTATTGAATTGTTGATGATTTTATTTTTCTACTTGTGTGACTGAAAACGCTCTATAAACATCCTAAAATTTACATCACGCCATTTTGTAGCCTTCCCTGAGAGGGGTATAGGGACCGACATGGTTTGCGATGGGACTTCCGGTTCCCGAGCACCCTAGTCCCAGGTTCCCACTTACAGGCTCAGTAAACTGCAAACATGGCGAATACCGCTAAAACTTCGAACAACGTCAGCGTACAATTGGAATTTGGGAATCAAAGTGTCTGTCAAAACTAAAAAAGGATCCGATAATTATCAAAATATGCGATTTATGCTAGCAGTGCTACATTTTTAAAAGAGGGAAAAATTATGCTACTTTTCTCAATTTATGTTGACAATTACGCTATCTATAAAAGCCTAGAAGGGTCTCTGAATTTGTTATAAGTTTGATATTGAATAAATGCCATCACCAGGGCACCATCAGGGAGCAGGGTTGGCGCAGTAGTGAGAATGCTCGCCTTCCACCAATGTGGCCCGGGTTCGATTAAGTGGGCTGAGTTTGTTGGTTCTCTACTCTGCTCGAGAGGTTTTTTTCTCCCGGTACTCCGGTTTTCCCCTCTCCCTAAAGATCAACATTTGATTTGATTCTACTTTCGAATTTTTTTCCCGTTTTCAATTGTTGAAATTGTATGAAAAACGACTTGAAGATTAAAATCTGCTCGGATCTTCTGAAAGGCCACTTTTTTTCGCGTTTGAAATACGCGCTATTTAATCTCCAAAGTGTCTTGGAGACTGGAATCTTATTTACTCATCAGCGGTACCCGGTGTGACGTCACACCGGGTGCCGCGAAGATGTCACGCTGCCGCTAGGTTCAGTGTTGTAGTTGAATGAAAATGTTGAGTGATACAAATTATTCAGCAACGTCGGACTATTAGTGCAACTCGTCAAATTGGACGCTGTGTTTCTCTTTGTTCGTCCTGTTGACTGTGTTGACTGTGGATGAGGTTCACGGTGTTGCGTCACAGACATGTGTCATTATCATTATCATCATTATTATTATTATTATTATTATTATTATTATTATTATTATTATTATTATTAACAGCAAAATATGATACTTAACTGTATGCCACTAGGAAAGACTGGCAAAGCTTCGACACTGTCCGCAGCAGCACTGCTATGACAGACACGTCCATTTCACCCGTCAGTTATCATGAATGGTTGTACTTTATCCTAAAGTGGCCAAAGGTCTGCTCTATCCATTGTGTGGTATGGACACACCGTACGTAAATCTCTCGGCCTTTTGAGTCGCTTGCTGCTGAACCCTAAGATTAGAACAATCTTAATCTTATACTATTGTCGGAGGGTTCAGCGGCAAGCGACTCAAAACGCCATAAAAACGCGAAAGACCACACTATTTGATTTGAGCAGGGTTGGCGCAGTAGTGAGAGTACTCGCCTTCCACCAATGTGGCCCGGGTTCGATTAAGTGGAGAGTGAAAACACAGCGTCCAATTTGACGAGTTGCACTAATAGTCCGACGTTGCTGAATAATTTGTAGAGCATAGGGTAAGTGATCTTTATTCATCTGGCTTACATTATATCTACATTTGGGATTAAGAGTTGCAAAATTCGGTATTTTACGGAACATTCTCTCGATCACTTGAGTCTAGTCGAGAACAGCCGTTTCAAAATAGAGAGAATGTCTCAAATAGCGAGCATGATGTCACGCAGTTCGGATTGTCTGCTTGTGGCCAGACTGAGAAGAAGACATGTATGGCTCTACTGATAACCTACGCAACTAGCGGTTTCGTGGCGCAAGATACGGAAAGGAGCGGCGATGCAGCAAGAAAAATGCGCTGCTCATTTCTGTGGGTGCGCCACGAAACCGCCAGCTACCGTAGCTTTTGCTAAGGTTGTCAGCGAAACGTCAATCAATGTCACCTCAAACTCTGACAGTGATTCTCAAGACACCTACGCCTGGAGTATGATGTGAGGTCATTGAACTGAAGGAATAGCACTGTATTCAAAAGCCTTTCTTTCAGAGCTAGGTGCTTTCTATGGAAAGCAGCTGCCGTAAAGCAAGAGATTAAAGCTTCAACGGACTGGGTAAAATAGCGCTCAATACAGGAAAGGTCTTGGGCCGGTTGGGCCGGTCATGCGAGAGCACGATCACTTACCACTCATTGTAAATAACTGAAGCAAAGCACAAACGAAAGATTTCATTTCGTTGTCATAGATAGAAGTTTGCCATCAAAGCACTGTGACAACGATTGGGAAGCCTTTAGCATTAGCGAAGAAAATTAAATATTTATATTGATAATACCATGCACGCACCACCGGATAAGATCATCTATGATTGCCTACAGAGTTCACAGACCAGGTTAACTGATCAGAAAAGAAAAATTGTTGGAAGAGTTGATCTGCGCCGAAGCCCTTCGCCGTCTTCGCCTGCGTTGCCGGCGTTCGAAGGGAAGGGGGAAGGGACAAATTCGTTCGCGGGAAAATTCATACTGATATCGAAAGGGTTGCCGAGGTTTCGCACCTCAGTTCTTTTCGATAATTTCATCGCTGGTAAATACTTATTATTTCAGATAAATTTCAAGATTTAAGCAGGCTCTTAACGTTTTCTTGATCACAAGCATTCGTTTCCACACGAAACAGTACAATTTTTTCGGATTGAGAACAAAATAATCAAAGCAATAAAAATAATTATTGAGATACGCAGTTCGCGTAAGATCTGATTAACATTTGTACCAAGTTTTATAACTGACAACGATCGATGCTCAGATATCGTAAACAGAATACTCGACGACTGCCCTAATAAATATGATGCATTTTTACAAGCGGGAAATGGTTTGGTGCACCTGTTTGGCTCCTGTTTGGTTACGTAATGATGAACAAACAAACTCTCTGCCCACAGGGGACATTTACATTTTCGATCTCATTCACATGCAAATATTCCTGTAGATTGTTTTCGCGCTGAAAAGCTATCTCGTTCATCAAGTTTGTAAATGGAATTTATTGAGTCGACGTTTGTGATTGTCTTTTATGGTCATTAGAGGAAGAAATGAGTCATCAGAGGTAGGGTTTTCTTGACGTGAAATCAACGGTTTGAAGGCGAAACCACGTGCGTCTTCGTTACGAAAGCCGGCACATCTCGAACTTCAAGGATTTTACTTGTTTGTCAGCATTGTCAAAACACGATTTGTGTTTGGGAGCGGAGTCGTAATCTGCAGCCGTATAACTGAACAATTCACAGGCAAATGTTCGTGTTTTTGGTCGTCTTAGCTGGCGGTTTTGTGTTTCAGTCTAGCTATGCCGTTGTTGAAGGTAAGTCCAGGTTTGATGATAATTTGAAATTTGTAATTTGCCGCCTTCCCGCTGCCTTTCTTACCCTCTTAAACTTCAACCAAATGTTGTTGGGTATGACTAGTGTAACAAAGTAGAAATCTTGAAATTTCAATCAGCAAAGTTAATTCTTATAAGGGATGGAATATAAGCTTAAGTTTACTTTCTGATTTGGGCAAAGCGGCAAGCGGACATGAGAGAGCACAACGATCTAAGAACCTTTATTTGTCTCATGACACTGAAATGTAAATTAGCATAAGAGCTTCTGACGTTTTTGTTTCTGCAATGTGAAAACATTTTCTGCTTTCAAGCCTTGCTGCAAATTGTTTTCTTTGATAGACTTGATAGAGCTCTCTCTCTCTCTCTCTCTGTTAACCATAATAATCATATCAAACAAAATTCGGCCAGCGACTCTAAAGAATTAATGTAGAAGACGCAGATTTACATATAGCGACCAATAAGTTGCTTCATTTAATCAGAAGTCGTTACAGAAATATCCTTTCATTACATAGAGCGAATGATTCCATTCTAAGCGTAGTGAACGAGTTGCCGTGGCGCAAATCAGCATTTTAGTTACCGGAAGTGTGTTCTAGCCTGAAAACTACTTCGGTGGAATTTTTAGCGAAAACTTTTTCTTGTTCTTTCTTCCCTCGCGTTCTCGTGTTCCCTAATTCCCCATTACCCTTCCTCTTGGAACGCTTGCCACGCAGGCTACCTTTGTACCGCACTTACTTGATTCCTTGGTTCGCCTATGCAAAATTCATTTCCGAACAAGCAGTTAGACCAGTTACGACTTCCTTGCATTGATTTGCAATTTTTATAAGATCGATAGCTCAATAAACTTTTAAAAATATCATTGAAATACGTTAAAAAGATTTTACCGAAGACGGATTGTTAAATTTTCTTTGAGTAATGTTAATTTTAGCAAAATTCCTACCCGGAAAATGAAATTTTAGTTCCAAGATAAAATCGCGATTAATTAGTCACAACGTTTGCAGTTACGATATTTTTTTTACGCGCGTAGAGTTTCGGTAAGTTAATAATTCAGAGTACCCTTAACTTAACTGTAAAAAAGATATTGTTAGTGGGAGATTATTTTTCCATCTAGTTCAGTTGCACATTCAAAAATGAAAACATGGCGAAAAATATGTTTCGTTTTGACAAGTACTCCTAGAAGTCTGAGAAGATTGCAATCCAGTTTTGGCTCGATATTTTTAGACGATACAACTGAATAATTAAGTAACAGAAGGCCATTAGGAAACAAGGATTGATAGCTATGATTAAAAATGGATTCTGGTAAGGAACCAGAAGTTGCAAGGCAGCTGACACGCTTTCGATTATTATTCTTAATTTGAGGATTTTTTTTTCTGTTAGCTATTTTGTATACCATAGCGCTATTAGTCGGATGCAGCATTTTTGGGTGGACGGGTGGAAGGGTGAACGCGACCGTTCATCACGTTTTGAACCACCTGCATTGTTTAATCCGTCGGCATTGTTTCAGTTAGCAGCCAATCCAACTGCCTCTTTTAAAGACGTGTATAAGAGATTAAGCATGGCATAGCTAATACCCAGGCACAAGAACCCACATGAATAAAACAAGCAATGAAAATGTGACGCTTGTGGGAAGTGACTTGGAGTGACAAAGATGAGGCCTAATAAGGCCGAAAGAGCTGTCTATGGCTGCTATTACTCAGGCTCAAACTTATTTGGTAGATTTAGGGGCAATGCCTTAGTGGCCAATGAATGGCTTTCAGCTTACCTAGACACATTGGGCCAGTTATTTAAAAAAAGCTTTGGCCGCGGATTAAGGTCAGTGGGCCTTCAAATCTGTTCATAAGGGCCTGATTTCATGGCGAATTTCAGCCCGGTTCCGGGCTTACATTTCAGTTCGGCTTCCAGAACAAATCTTCTTAAAAAGACGTTTGCGATATTGCATGATGAGAATTTTAGCCTGCTCTGAATTTCAGCCATGGTTGGAAATTTCAGCCCAGGTTGAAGAGCTGAAGAACTTCATGTAATCGCATTCAAATTTCAGCGCGGGCTGAAAGTGAGTTTGGGCATGCTCAGTGATGGTGTTTTCACGAAATAAACCCATTCTCGACCCCAGAGCTCTTCCCTTTTGCGCATGTCTAAACAAGGTACCTAGGAATATATACTGATAACTGCATTACCTGGAACAAACCTGTAACCTACTTTCAATCAAGGTGTATCCCTGCAAATTGAAATTGTTCAATAGAATTTTATCCTTACTTAGCCGTAACATTTTGGTCAGAATTTATAAGCAAACAAAAAACTGCGTTATCTTTACTAGATTACAACTGCGTCGTATGGGGCGAGTGCAGTAAGGGGTACCGTACGTAAGGTACGCCCAAAGGTTAGGACACCTTCAAAACTAGGCAATGCGGGTAATATTACGTGCAAACCGCAAGACCAGAGAGTCGACGCCGCTTTATCAAGCTGCAGTATATATACAAGATTATAAACAACACAATTTGCCGTGAACAGTTAACAGGCCTTTTAGTAGACACTGTCGATCTCTGAGAGATTCGACTCTGCTGGAACTGCCACCAGTCAAAACCAAATCTGGTCAGACCTCGTTCAAGTACTCGGCTGCTAGAGACTGCGCATGAGTAATAACAACGCTTACTCTTAGAACATAACCACGGCCAATCTCGTTCCCAGAGGCTGCGATCCTTTTGGCCAGCGCCAAGGATACGAACCTCTGGTCGAATCCAAAAAAGGACACATCTGATTGGCTGGTAAAAACAAAGCAATAAACATGACCGATCAACCGCATCGGAAGTTGTTTTCGCGAAGTGTCAGGCAATGGCGGAACGAAAGCTACAGAAATGATCACAAGCAAAGGAAAATTACTGTCGTTGTAACAATGCGGTTAGAAACCACCGCGTTTAATTTTATAGAGATAAGACGAAATTAGATGGAATCTTAATAGCTCTCAAACAGCTTACAGATGTCGATTTTTACAACATGTACTCCGACCAATGTTCAAGGTATTTGTACCGTTCGTGTTTAAATAAAACTTTCCACATCAAAACCAATGGTAAAGGAGTTGAAATATCTTGTTGAAGAGTTAGAGTATGCGAGGCAATGTGCAGATCATGTTCAAAGAGAGCGTAAGTTAGACGAGGAATGTGGTAGTCGAATTTCGCAACAATATGGTCAGGGGCACCCAGCGAAAAGTTTCGGTAGATATCTGTTCGGTGGAGGTTAATTCGCCTTGCACTTTCGGCCTCGATTAAAGAGTGCACTCGGATTTTCGTAACTAAAACGTTGCCTAAAAGATTCGAAGTTGGGAAATCATAGTCCCTGCGGTTTTCGGAAAGGTCGTAATTGCTGTTTTTGGCAGTCAAAAACGTCAGCTAGCATTTTCGAAAAGAAAATAGTTCCCTAGAAAGTTCGTGTAGAGTTCATTTCAGCTTGCATTTTCTCAAAGGAAGATCTTGTTCCCTAACATTTTCGGACAATTAAAATTTCAGCTAGGAAATCCGAACAGATGAATTTCTTCTAGCTTATGAAAACATCACTTTAAACAGACTTCAAACACCATACGATATTTAAAAATGCCTTTCTACAGCGTTTCGTTGATTTGGCTCGTTGGGTGCCCCTGATATGGTTTCCGTGCACAGAAATTGACAGTGAATTGATTCAATATGTAAACAGAATATAGTCGTCTTAAATGAGATTGACCCATTGTGTAATAATTTAACATATACCGTAAAATACTCCCTCAGAGGCTAATTTTTTCCATCTATTTTTGAGGAGGGCTGCACTTATTAGAGAGAAGGCTTATCATAAGGGAAATTGGGCTAAGTTTAAAACTGGAGCAGCAATGTTTGGTAATGTTAGGACAATAGTAAAAAGGAATAAAGTTATAGACAACTATTGAATTACTTTCTCCAGCTATTTTTAATCATACTGCTGTTTGAGACCTCTGTCATTTTCTATGCAAGTATGTGTCCTTCAAGGTCAAGTTGTGATAATGGTGCAGCCAAAAACATCTGACTCAGGGTATGAGTACAACACTCTTTTCTCATTCATGATCTGGGTACTGGGCATCAAACTGAATAAAACATTCCATATTTGGCAATAGGAGCAGTTCCTATTGGCTCATACTGCTCGCACTCTGCGTTTATTGCAAGGTTACCATATATCAGTGTTAAAGGAAAATTAAGTGCTTTTGAATCAATCTGTATTTTGATGGACCCAAGATTGCCTTCTAATTTGGTGTCTCCTTGATTTAGCCTTGGATGTGCAGCCAAAAAACAAATCAGGATTTGTTTTATCTGAAAAGGGATCTAAAAGCCCTTAGGACTAGACTATGTCTTCCTTCTTCAACGAAGTTACCGTAGCTGTGCAGGCTAAGCTTGGGATACTGGAAAAGACACTTGCATGTAGAAAGTGTTTTCCATACATGGCCAGAACTAGGGAAGAATATTGCCAAAAATTAATACATTTTAACACATAAATGTACAGGATTTTCCAGAATTCTAATAGCCAGGTGTGAGGGTCAGCTATATATTCTATTTTCAGGATTTTCATTTGTTCATTAATAGATGTGTTACAAAAACTGTGTTGTGGCGTAATAAATAGGCAATCCCCCCTCCCCCAGGTCAAGGACAAGTAAGGGGGCCATGTTAAATGCCTTAGAGGTCACATTTATTTTTAGGGAACTCTTTATGGGTGAAAATATATTTCATGTAATCTGTATACTTGAAAGATAAATGAATCTTTTATGAAACCATCCAAAAGACAAGGTGGGGAAGAAAAGCTCAATGACCATATAGGATACAACCAAAACGTCCATCAATAATAATGAAACTTTATTTGCACTTAAAAATTACACAGTGATGAGAAAAGGTACTGAAACACTGTCTCATTGTAAAAGTAAAAATAATACTAAAAAATATAATTATATCAGATAATCTTCAATTAAATTTGCCGAGTCAGTAGTCTACTTCATTACATCATTAAAAATCTTGTTTTCCAGATGGCAGCTACAGTAAGAACTTCTGGGTGGGCTAACAAAAATTGAGGTGGGACTATTGTTGAGGTTAAGCTTTCATCAGCCTTTTTCTAAACCAACACTGAAACGATGATTCTTGAGAATCCGAACATATATTATAAGTATCCTCTAAGCGGGTAATGTAAAGCTTAATTAAACTTGCAAGTTGTAACTGAGCTTCCTCTTAAAGAATCGACGTATGTATCCTTAGAAAGAGTCATGTTATACAAAGGAAATCGCTCACAAGTTGGCTTCTACCGCATGTATGTGACTGTTTTCTGATTGTTGGTCGATTACCGTGGACTCGCCCCTGCTGACTGCCCTAAATTGGTCCTGCTGAACGTGTTGACATGATCAACAACCGCCATTTTGTCCTGAAACCTCACGCAGGCGCAATCAAACCGGAACCAGGATTTTCTGGTTTCGGTTTTGGATTCTTCCAGAGCGTCCGTTGCCCGTTCCGCTGGACAAGGGTAACGTAGGCTCTGGGAACGAGATTGAACCACGACATGCCGATTAGCCTACGTGGCATGCGCAGGCGTAGAAGGGGGAGGGGGAGGGAGATGGAGGTAAAAAGGGAGAGAGGAAAGAAATTTTTTGAAAGCTTGTGCAAAAGACTGGAGATTTGTGGGGGGAGGGGGGGGGGGGGAAGAAATTGTGCGTACCTGTGGAAAAATCCTTGCTACGCCCCGACCAAAGCAAAGTACCACTCAAAAGGTTACCCACCGACTAAAGAGATATGCCCCTGATGGCGTTTGACTTGGAGGAAAGGAGGTAAATTCGAAGAGTTTTTTCTCCGTAGGTGAACCTGAAATATTAAATAATGGAACTATTCTCGATACCGAAGATGGCGACATAGCTCATATCACGTGCATACTGCGTGGGGAACCCAGGCCCCTCGTTCGATGGGAGAAGGAAGGAACAGTGATCAAAGACAAAGATGACGGAATAGCCATTTTGTCGAGAAGCATCGACAGTGTGCAGGAAAGCCATCTGTTTGTTGCTGTTACGAGCGATGGGAGACGAGGCGAATACAGTTGTGTGGCTACTAATGAAAAAGGAGTCTCTAAGCAGTCGTTTCGTATCACAGGTAATTGTATGAGCTTTCATTGCAGTTTTGAAGTCGAAGATGATCTTGGTCGTGTTTCCTTTTCACTTGAGTACACTGTGGAATAGTTTTCTGCTGCTGAACCAGCTGTAAACAAGACTGAAACGGGCTTTTTCCCTCCCTTTTTCTTCCGTTTTCCCGCGTTGAACTCGTTTACCATGTACTTCCTTTGAATTCTGACTGGTTAATTGTGCTGTTTCGTTATTTGAGAATGAATTTATGAAAATTATATATTTCACTATTGCTTAAATGCAGTTGTGAAAGTAAAGCCTGAAAAATATTCAGGCCTGTACGGGATTCGAACCCACGACCTGCGCGATACCGGTGCAGTGCTCTACCAACTGAGCTAACAAGCCAACTGGGAGCTGGTCATTCTGGGCATTCATAACTGCGATGATCATTCGCATACTCATTATATCTTTCATGTTCACACGGCTGGCAAGATTCCAAAATGAAGCCCCTTTCAGAAATCTCTCTTCTCCAGATGCTTATTCGTGTGGATAGAACACTCCCAACTTCTTTTGTGGGTTCCTTTGTGGGTCCCTTCGGTACTCCGCAATTATTGGTGAGGTTACAGTTCTTGACGGCATCTTTTGGAAGACCTATAAATCGCATCTGCAACCTATATGCTGCAATTCAAACCATTTTTGCTCACTTTCAGAAACGTCTCGCGGGCTTTTAAGCTTGGACGTTGCTGCCATATGCTTATCAATTGGAATTTCACTGTTCTTTGTGCTGGCCATTGCATTTTTCTTACGGCGAGGAGCAAAGAAAGTCGAGCGCTCAAAGCAGAGGCAGAGAGAGAGAACGATATCGCAGTGCTCGGCACAGGTGAGTTGTAATTGGTATCCAACGCAGAGAATACTTTGATTGAAGAAATCTGAGGGCTCTGTCAAGATACGCTTACCGCATTTACCCGAAAGAGCGCCGTCTCCGAATTAGCGCGCGCGTACGTATCCAATACTTAGCGCAGCCCTCAAATAAGCGCCGCACTTCTCAACAACAATGCGGCGCTTACTGGCGCTTACTTATTAAAGTTCTAATTAAGTGCCAATTTCCACTCTTCGAATTTCAAAACTTTACATTTTTTGAAAACGCCTTAAGGCAACTGTTGAAATTTTTAGCAAAATTTCTTATTTTTTTTTTAACTAAAGTAAGTGGGAAAAAAAATTTCGTAGCTACTGTTTTATTCGCAAATGAAAAGTCTAAATTGAGCGCCGCCCTCGTATAAGCGCCGCATCGGCGAGGCGAAAATTTCATGAGCGACGCGGCGCTCTTTCGAGTAAGTATAGTACTTTCCTAAATCCTCTGGTTTTCGGCACCGGACCATCTGTTTCTGGAGAAGCCTCTCGGTGACAGAAACCAGCAGTGATTGACTGTATGTCCTGTGTTCCTGTTTTGAGCAAAGAAGTTCCTATCTTTGCGGTCTTCAGTTTAAGCTTATGGAATTTTGTTTTCTCCGGGTTACACGTGAGCAGCAGCAGCGACATCGCAGATTGTTCACTTACAAATATGGCTTACACACATGAGCAATCCAGTTTATGAAAACGCGTTTAGACTTTTTGCAAACGTTTTCATACTTTAGATGCGAGCTATGTTTGTTTAAAAATGTAAGCATTTCCACTAACCTAGGTGTATTAAAAGTAAATATTGTGAAAATGGCAAATAAATAAATAAATAATAAATAAAATTAATTCCAAATTTACACTAAAAATCGTTTCTTACTGACATGTACATAAATAAATTATTCGTCTAATTAACATAACCTTATACCAGGGGCGTAGCGAGGTTTTTGAATAGTTGTAGGCCTGTTTTTAACGCAAGAGTCGTTATCACACCAAAGGCGTGTATCGAGCGTCGAAGTTGCTCCGAGCTTCTAGGGGTGGGGATATGCTACCCCAGGAACTGTTTTTTAACTGAAACCTCTAAAACGCCATTTCATGCATTCCTCAGACTCGAAAAGTGTTTGTGAAGTCAAGATATATACCCTGAATTTTACCATAATTTTGAACAAGAGGACCAAAAGCTTCATAATCCAGTATTCCCTAAGCAATAAATGGCCGTTTTATTTGCCATGAATGAATGTGATCTGAACTAGCTCCCCTTTACCACGCACACAAATTTGAGAAAGAAAAAAACTATTCCTAGAAGAAACTGTAGAAGGTTCCGTTTCGCCATGGCTGCCCAGGAGCTTCGCTGTCTTTCCATATGTAACCGCCGTACGATTGTCGGTGGCACTTTTCATAGCCTGCGGGCTCCTAAGTTTTCCCTTGCTTTCGTAATCTCACCCTTATAGAGTGGTTGCGAGTGTTATAATCCTAAGATACGTTGATAAATTGCGTTTCCTTTTTATAATTTTCGCGAAGAATTTCAGGAAATTGTTTATCTCTCACAACGGCACAATAAAACATCATTAGTCATTAGCAATTATAATATATAAGACGGGTAGGCTGAAAATTTGTAGGCCCAGGCCTAAGGGCCTATAGGCTCGCTACGCCCCTGCTTATACAGTAAGTGATCCGGTAACAGAAAAGTAAATAGATAAGTAAATGATGAATAGATAGATAGATAGATAGATAGATAGATAGATAGATAGATGGATGGATGGATGGATGGATGGATGGATGGATGGATGGATGGATGGATGGATGGGTGGATGGATGGATGGATGGATGGATGGATGGATAGATAGATAGACAGACAGATAGATAGATAGGTAGGTAGGTAGGTAGGTAGGTAGGTAGGTAGATAGATAGATAGATAGATAGATAGATAGATAGATAGATAGATAGATAGATAGACTTGTAACTCAACAATTCAAGTCCTAAATTGAATTGTCGTGTCTTTTCTTCTGTCAGGAGAATGGCGCCTTACTCGACGACAGCAGAGATAAAGCACTGGCAGCCAAGGAGACAAGGAATGGGATTAGCAATTCAATCACTTGTGTGACATCTGTGTGACCTCATGGAGTTCAGTGTGACAATGTAGATCTTATTGAGTGTAACTGAAATTGATGCCCAGGCCTTGATGTCGACCCAGTAGTCATCAACATCTAATTTCTCCTTACATGATCCCTACATGATCAGTCATACTGGTTATGAGAAGAAAGGAAACGATCACCAATCTTGATGTTTAAACTAATTCTCCCCACTATTACAAAAGGATATGTGAGGAGCTGATGATTAAGGTGAATATGCATGTTGATATCGATGCTCATTGGGTCAACACTTGGCCGGTACTCATTTTAGACTCTAACAGAAGCGGTGATTCTGACTAATATATAGATTTAGCGAAGCCTAAAAGCGGAGCTCCACGATTATTATTTTTTACTGGTATTGAGCAACACCGCATGGCTTTCCTTGCGCCAATATTTTATGTTTAGAGCAGTCAACAAGGTTCAAAAACCTCAAAACATTACAAGAAAACAATACAGTCGACGCGTGTGTTTGTTCGAAAACAAATTTAGCAATCTAAGAACGATCAAATATTTTCATCCAAGCCTCGTTTTGGTTTGGGTGTCCTACACCTGGCTTGAGCCTGCGATCCAATCGAAAACCAGTACCTGGTCAGCGGTCAACCTTAAAAAAAAAACAGCTGATCTCGTTGAGGTCTTAACTTGAGCCCGCGATCTGGTCACGTACTACTGGTCAGCGGATACCTTGTTTTGACAGGTGTCAATTGGCCATAACGTTGACGTCCAATATCAAAAGATGTACACAAAACGCGGGTTACAACACACAATTAAATGGGACATTTCACATCGCATACATGGAAGGGCGGACGTACGGACGTGCGTACGTACGACTTACGTACGGTGACCAAAACCAAATTTTCTCGACTAGATGGGTTATCATATTTTCTTAACAATGGTGCTCCGCTTGGCGGCCCTTGGGGCCGCCGGAGCTCCGCTATAAGCACTTCCCTCAGCTACAATTAGTGAGGGTATGAAATTAATTGTACCGGTTTTCCCTCGCTCTCGGGCTTGTGAGAAGTCGAGGGGCTGCTCTTAAGCCCGGCTACACGTTGTAACATTGTTAGAAGAACACGTCCCAACATTGTTGTAAGAACGCTTCTAACAATGTTGGATACGCAAATAACATTGTTGGAAACACGTCGCTTCGGGGTTCTGACTTCAACAATTTCCATCTCCGCCATTAGGCTTTCGGATTGGAGACTGGGACCTTAACTCGGATTGGTCTTTGCAATACAACTTTGTTGAAAGGCCGGCTACACGCTTCAAAATTTGTTGTATGTTGGAGAAAATGTTTCATCGAAATCAAAACATTCTTCCAACAAAAAAATGTTGAACAAACGTCATCAAACATGTATGCTACACGTTCTAACATTGTTCATCCAACAAATGTTTTATAACAATGTTTGAACTTGTAGCCGGGGCTTTAATCTACAAGACATTTTATACAGCAACTGAGCTAATAGTTACTCCACATGATCTATTTAAGGGCTTTTTTAATATATATAAATCAAGCAAGAGGCCTCGCGTACAGGTTTAATATATCTGTGGAAAGATAATAATCTTATTAAACGTTCAGTTTATCCTTCTACACTCGGTAGGGCCATGGGTCGAAAAACAGTATGTAATGCGAGCTGGGATAGAGGCGTAACGCGCTTGCAGTCGTCATTAAGAGCTAGCGGCTGATTTTTGCGACTCCCGGCTCTCCACAAATTTTGTCAGTCAAGGAGCTTCAAAGTTGGCCCTTCACTGTTTTTTGGTACGGATCTGGCCGGCATGGGAGTAAGTTTTCAGGGCAGTCAGGGAACACGTATTGGTCATGCACTGTTCCGAGTTTCCTATTTTATACAATGGTAATTGCCTCTGTAAGAAATCAGCTGGTATAGAAATAAGCGGTTTTCAGTTTAAAAAAAATTTTTTTTTTAAAGGTCGCAAGGGAGGTTCTTACAAATTCAGACAGACCTGTTGACAGCCATACCAATCACTCTATTTATACTCAAATTTAAACTAGTTTATTGGTGAAATCTTAATGGTACATGTTAATCAGTTACTGATGCCTATAACTCATACAAGTTTTTAAAATTCGCATACTGGTCAAATCTTATTTGTCCAAAAGCCCGGGGGGGGGGGGTACTCCCTATAATGGCCTATACGGGGAGGCTCCACCCGAAAGGGTACCTTTTTCACGCTTCAGGTATATGAAAGGGTAGGATTTCACGACTCGAAGTATATAAAATGGTAGGGAAATATGTTATTTAGGTATTTAAAAGGGCCTTTCATTAAAATATTTCGAACACATACCTTATTTACTGTACTGTTCCAGTGGAAGGTATATGAAAGGGGTACCACTTGTCAATGGAAGGTATAGGAAAGGAGCCGATCTTTTCTGTCAAAAATGGTATATAAAAGGGTAAGGGATCGGACCTCGGGGCGGAGCCTCCCCGTATAAAAGTTTTTTTAGTGCCCCCCCCCCCCCCCTCCCCCGGGGTCCAAAGGTGTATCCAGTCTATTTTATGGAATCTTGCGATGAGAGCAATTTTTGCTTGATAAACGATCTATTAGTCTCTGAGACATCATAAAGTTGTCCAGAGAGCCTTGCAATCATGTCACGGAATATGGATGAATCAAAAGTGGGCTGTTTTTAAGAAATACACGAAATCAGATTTGTTTAAAGCAAACGTGTTTATGATAACTTAATTCTTAGGTCAGTTTTATTGACGTTTTTGTTAACGTTACCAAGTTGTGTGAAAGAATACACTATAGGAAAAGTTAATAAATTAGCCCTTGCAAAAAGAAAACTTGCAGAAAGAAAGTATCTTCATTTCGACTTCACTTGGCCTCCCACGCAGTCGTTTTTAGGGGACTCGTATTTCACCTCCTACGAGTCCCCTAAAATCGACTGCGTGGGAGGCTAGACTTCACCCGGTGATGGAGAGTAGTGAAATCAGCCCCTCCTCCGAAAACCAACCTTGCCTGTGGTGAATGAACAAACATTCGTGGAGGTCACCAAAAGGACAACTTTTACGGAGCTCTGTAAGTGCCAACCAAGACTTGCACTCTCATTTTTTCTCTTTTTTTTTTTTCGATTTTCGCGACTTTTTTTTTCCCGCTTTTTGGGGGGCGACACTTACGGGGCTCCGTAAAATTTCGTTCCACCCTTCTCCCATCGGCCACATTTCTCGTGAGCTGCTTTTGTGTGTTTCATAATAAAGTTTCCGCTCCACGATAATGACCCATTATGTTATTACCAGAAAATGACGGAAAATTGTATTGCTATCCGGGACTTTGCCCCCACAGTGTTCTGGGGTCAGGCCGGAAAATCGTGCCACTATCTTCTGAGTCCTAAAAGATAATTAACCGGAAAAATGTGGCCAAACAAACCAGGAGTATCTCTTAATTCACTCAACAAAGGTTCACTCCAAAAGTCACTTCTTTCGTACTATTTCCTTGAAATTATTCTGATCAGCTTTTCTGGTAACGGAGCCAAATTTCTAAAATCTTCTCTCATTGTCTTTTCGCTTTTCTCATGCCGCATCTTTTCAGCGGCACCTGTTAAACGTGTGCTCCTCGATCTCAAGTTGCTTCCACGGGGTGGAGACCGCATAGTTAGGTATAGTAATCGCAATCACTTATGATTTTCGCTTGAAGTTACCGGATGGGAAATGTCACAGAGAAAAATGACAATAATTTTTAGTAAAATAAGAAGCGCACGTGCTTCGCGCAGAGCCGACAGTGGAAGGCGCTCGCTTGTGCCCTCTAACCGACAATCAAACCGTTTTGATCTTTTGATTCCTTTTTACTGTAATTTGTTTTTGGATAGTCGGACTTCTCGCTTTTACGACCAGAGAGGTCTGTTTTCTCTTCACGGTGTCCGCCCCCTGGCGATGATCAATTGAACAATAAATTATTCTTTAGCATAAACAACCCATTTATTTGCGAGATAAGCGCTTTCATTTATCAGTTCTCGAGCTCAAGTAGCTGTCAGACTTGATATCAATCCACTAGAACTTGCTTGCTGTCCTGAGTAACTTAAAAAACTTCGTTAGAAATGTAAGGCGACTGCCATTCATAGTTGAACTGATACTGTTTCCGTTTATAATTTGTTCCATATTGTATGTAACTTTTTCAGTGTTTGGAGTAGAAACAAAGTCATCTCGCAGTAACATCAGGTGAGAAATCTAAAGAAAGATTTCATTTCGGCAACAACCGTTCGGGACTCCGGCCTGCAGGAAAACATATATCACGTATCATTGATCAAGATAATTATGTAAATACTGACCGAATCATTCATTTATATTTCACTTGTTTTCCACGAGGCCGTCACGAGCTCATCAAGTTATCGTAATTTTCCGGTTATTTCAGAAAGGAAATACCGATTTTTTTAAAGCTAAGTGACAGGCAATGCGACATCGGCATTTGGCATTCAAAGGCTGCATGTGCACATCTCGGCTTGATACAGACAAATTCACCCAAATCCGCCGGCATGGAAACCACTTTTTTATGTTACACAGCGATCGTTATTGGTGTGATCTTTCTCGACAAAGGTCTTGGACAAGGTAAGACGAGCTAATGCTATTGTTTTCTCCATGGTATCCAAAATAAGAAAAGGATGCAGGCTTCGTACGTGTTCGTTAACATGTTACTGAGCTTGTGGTTTTGCTGTCGGTAATCGATTCCTTGGGGTCCTTGGTCTCGCTGACTTGTTAAAACCAGGTTAAAACATAAAAACCTGAATAATTTCTCATTATGAAGTCTGTCTTATGAAACTATCAAATGTTTCTATAATCATGGTGAACCAAAAATTTAGCTCCTTGATTATACCAAATTATACCAATGAGGGATTAACCATTCACAGCTTAGCGGTCGCGGTTTTATTTTCTCGATTTCATTGACAAGCTAGCTGCACTAGCTACTCAAGGAGAAGGGTAAGCGAAACTGTGCCTCCTCCCTCTTTTTTGCACAGTTGAAATCAGACAGAAGTTTGAAAATCAAACTGTTGTTTGTGACCTTTGACTGACTATTTACTCTTTACAGATTGGATTTTCTCCCCGTGGGAACACGTTCACTGGTCTTCTTTCCCGCACTTTTAACACACTTAATGGCTCACGCAGGGACTCTGTGACCCTGATCGGAGGTGCGCGAGGAGGGGGTGGGAGGAGGTTACTGATTTGACAGGCTTTACCTTCAGCTGTTCAAACCTAATTCTCCAAATAGGGGACTTTAGTAATTTGAGCCACAAATTCAGATAAATGATATTATAATACCATCCCATTGACTCAATAAGACGATCAGTGACATTTTTAGTCATTAGAATTGAGATAGGCATCAATCTCTGTCAATCTGATTCTGTGTAAATGTGAAGGCAGGTGACCAGCCAAGCCCCTTCCCCTCCCCCTATCAGTGTCCTCCATAGCATCCCCTCTCCTCCTCTTTTCACGAAGACCCGCCTGATATAAAAATCAAAGTGATTGTTTCGTAAGAACTGCTTCAGTCGTGGCCAAAGCAATTAAGCGCAAAACGTTACCTGTTGCTGATGAAAAGGAAGAAAAAAAATAGACCCTTTCTGAGGCGTCAGCGTATTTTCTGGAAACATTTCCAGTTCTATGCTTGTGTTCGTAGATAACTGGAAATTTCCACAAAGCAAAAAAACCATACTGTCATGGAAATTAATAAAGCGCTGATTTCAATGCGCTAGCCACCTCTCGAGAAACTGTCACTTCTTCTCCATCAACCGACCATGCAAAACCAATCCTTCTAAGGTGAGAGCATAACCATACCGCAAGATGCCCAATTCGCCCCAACTGTTTCATCAATTGTTGACTCTCAGGTTCACAGAGTATGAAAAACGGTGCAACTTCATTGAATACGGGGGATGGCGAAATAGCGCACCTCACGTGCACATCACGTGACCTCCCAGTGCCGTCCATACGGTGGGAAAAAGGCGGGAATAAATTACAGGATCAAAGTCCAGGTGCAGTAATAATATCCTGGACCAATGGCACTATCGTGGAAAGTCATCTGCTTGTGGCAGTCACTAGTGATGAAAGGCGAGGGACTTACACCTGTGTTATGCTTAACAAGGATGGCGAGACAAGAAAAACTTTTGTAATAGAAGGTAAGAAGTTGCTTAATAAGGGTCTGCTTTCAGTTTCGTCAGGAGCCCATGAAGGGCTCCTGGTTTCGTGTGAAAAGTCCGTCGGCATTTACATCGGTTTAACCTTACTACTATAAGTGATTAGAAGATTATTTCGCTTTAACTGGCTAAAAAAATGTAATTTAACTTATGCGTGGGCTTTACAAAACTTGACCAAGCCGGGCAAACTGAGCCTATAAACCGCCGCCCCAAGGCCACCACTTCTCACACAGTCGTTTTAGGGGTGTGGTATTCCACCTCCTTCCCACAAGGTAGGAGGCTACGTGGCTGAGTGGGATGCGACGCTGCTCTAGACACAAAAAATATATACAGATACGCTAAAACACATCACACCAAAAATAACTTTGCCACACCGCAACAGCCTAACGCAACAAAACATCCCACCAAACACGTATATAGAAAACAAATTTCACTGCGAGCTTCTCCTTCCAGCTAAGACTCGTTATTTTAAAAACACTGGAAAATACTTTAGCAAGGACCACCGTTGCAAAATAGAAGGGCCGGATCCTGTAACAGATTTAACCAGCTATAAAATTGTAAACTGGAAAACGGTAAAAAAACAAGCATGGCTGGTTACACGGCGAGGAATATATATATTTAAACCAATATTTCGGGAGGCACAGCCTTCCTTCATCAGGGTGTTACATATGATGACCCTAAGTTGAAACGACGTTACAATTTAAAAAAAGTTGTAGATGTAACATGATATTATAATAAAGGTTAACAATACAACGTAAAATAAAAAGCGTTACAGTTTGAAAATTTGAAAATGCGTAACATGAAAACAAAAAGAAAGGTATTATATCTCTTCTTTTCTGTTGATTCTTAAAGGTTCAAGAGTTTGACCTCTATCGATTAGATATGCTTCTCTGGCTCTTCGTACACCGTCACGATTAGATTTGGACAGTTCTAGTGGAATTAGTTGCATGTCAGAAGCGCTGTGACCGTTAGAGAGAAAATGTTCTGATACTCGGCAGTGGGTTTAGAGCTGTTGGTTTGCTTGTCAACTGTTCTACGATGTTCGTTGAAACGGTCCTTTAGTCGTCGTTTAGTTTCGCCTATGTATTGTTTGTGACAGTGATTGCATTGTACCATGTATATGACATTGTCGTTAAGCTGTCGTAGGCATTCGTTGATGTGCCAATCCCGGTCCATGATGACTATACCGGAGTTATCTGCAAATTTAATTTAAGCAATTTAAGCAAAAGAGCTATTCCCTTAAGGCTTGAACGATTTTAGTAGATTTTTTTAAATCTCTTCGAAATACTCTATTTTAGAACATATATAGTGTCCTTATTTGCTGTTTCTTATACATATTTTTATACAACTTGTTTTAAATTACTTCTAGTCTTTTTAATGTAATTATCAATATTCAATTTTTGTAAATAATCGTATAATTAAACTTTTAATTGCAAATCGGTTATTAATAAACTATCTATCTATCTATCTATCTATCTATCTATTCCATTCAGTTTAGCTCTCAGACTTCGACGCATCTGCTCTTGTGACGAAACTTTCGCACTCCGTCTTAACGAACTTAAGTCTTATCTCAACAAACGTGGGTACAATCTTTCTTTCCTCAACAACGAAATATGTGCACGCGTTTACAACACTTCACGTACCGAAGCACTTGCCCCCAAACAACGCAATTCCGATACTAACCAGCCTACACGTGTACCCCTTGTCATAACATACAATCCAGCTATTCGCTCCGTATCATCTATTATTCACAAACACTTCAACATGTTATCTTCATCTCCCCGCTGCGCTAACGTTTTCAAGGCTGCCCCTTTTGTTGCTTTCCGACGCTCTAACAATCTTAACGATCTATTGGTCAGTGCTAAACTACGTAAGCCTGCTAAAAATAATCAACCCCTTGGTGCCTTTCGCTGTGGCCACAACTGTTTAACATGCAACTACATAACTAATGGACTTACAACCTATACTTTTCATTCCACCGGCGAAACATCACATTGACTGTAATTCCAAAAATGTCATATACATGGTATAATGCAATCACTGTCACAAACAATACATAGGCGAAACTAAACGACGACTAAAGGACCGTTTCAACGAACATCATAGAACAGTTGACAAGCAAACCAACAGCTCTAAACCCACTGCAGTATCAGAACATTTTCTCTCTAACGGTCACAGCGTTTCTGACATGCAACTAATTCCACTAGAATCGTGACGGTGTACGAAGAGCCAGAGAAGCATATCTAATCGATAGAGGTCCGAAACTCTTGAACCTTTAGGAATCAACAGAAACGAAGAAATATAATACCTTTCTTTTTGTTTTCATGTTACGCATTTTCAAATTTTCAAACTGTAACGTTTTTTATTTTACGTTGTAATGTTTACCTTTATTAATCTACAACTTTTTTTAAATTGTAACGTCGTTTCAACTTAGGGTCATCATATGTAACACCCTGATGAAGGAAAGCTGTGCCTCCCGAAATATTGGTTTAAATATATATATATATTCCTCGCTGTGTAACCAGCCATGCTTGTTTTTTACCGTTTTCGTTATTTTAAGTCCTGTTGAGGAAACCTCATTCTTTATAAGCCCCGTGGTTTCTTTCAGGTTTCCTCGCCATCTACTTCCTTTAATTTCTGTAAATTGTACCCTTATTGTCAGATGAGTGAGATGGATGGATGGATGGATGGATGGATGGATGAATGACTTCATCTCGTCCCATATCCATACCCGCCTCCTAGTTTTACTAGGGCGATTTAAGAGTTTCCGTTACCGTTTTGTCTGTTGAACTCGCAGGTCAGAAAAGAGCAAAGCTTAAAAGAATCGATCAAATTGCCATTGGTGTGGGGATTGGAGTATCGTTTTCTTTGTTGGCTATACTGCTACTCTACCTAATTCGAGGAATAAAGCGACGAAAAGAAGTCAACTTAAGGGACAAGCAAATAGTAGCTACACAGGTAAAATACTTCCCGATCTTTGAAGTCCATTTTTACTTTTAAGTATCGTTTAAATGTGGATCTAACAATCGACAGTGGCGTAAGCAGGCTGATCGTTGTCAGGCGTTTTGTGTACAGGTAGCGCTCTGTCTGGAGATTAACTTTTCACATGGCTTCAGCTGCTCAAAGAGTTGATAGCTCTCTTGTATTGCGATGAGCCGATTTGATATGTAGTTGGATAACTCTTTGAACAGCAAGGTCCTGGAATGACACCGGCCCATACTTGACCAGCCTATGCACAGCAACTGAACAAATAAAAAAAGTCAACAAACAAGTAAAACAAACAAATGAAACAACGGAGAGAAAATGTCTTTTTAATATATTTATTTATTCTTTCTTTTAAGAGTGGACGGCTGTGCACATGTATATGTCAACACTTCACAATTAGATGTCTTTCTGTAGTGAGCCCGCGCTCTTTTTGTCGCGACTTCATCGTTCACTGCAACGGCAACGGCTTTTGACCAATAAGGACCGACTTCTGGCCAGATGAAGCCTCTGGGTACAACCTTGCTCCAGCCACGACGTCAAGAACGCGTGAGCGCGAAATGTGGTTTCCTTTCAAAACCCGCTCAAAAAAGCCAGACGCAAGACCTATTTAATTGACCAGTTACAAGGCTCATATAGTTTAGAGGGGCAGACGAGCCCATGCGCTTTAGGGCAGTTTGGGAGAATTGAAACCAGTCTGTTCAAACCGGACCCAGGGGCTAATGTTATAGTTAAGGTGTTTGCACATGGGACGTGCCATGGAACCTTCCCTTTGAAGAAGAACCTTTACCGGCCAATAGAATTGAATTTAAAGAGATTGTACATACCAACAGATGCATTGATCTGATGATTCAATATTCGGCAAGACTGTAATCTGACGTACCTTTATTTTTGTCTTTTCTTACCAGGTTAACTCAGCAATTGAAGACGATACGTCATTCTGATTACGGTTCCATGCGACACTTCGATGTCAACATTCATTCATCAGGCTCGGTTGCTTAGTGCATAACGTAGGAAAGCTTGCCTGGCTTGCTGAGAGTAGCTAGTCAGACTAATCGCGGTCACAGAAACGATTAAAAATAAACATAAAAGCCACTGATCTTACTAGCGCACGGTACTGAAAAAAGAAAAAAAAAACGCACGTTGTTTCTTAATTTCTTAAACAGGAGACGCGAAAGAAAGGAACTCGACCGTGCACGCGGATAAAAGCAGTGCTGTATTGCACAAGGTTGTCAGGATTTCCAGCAAAATGCTCAAATTGGATGCAGTATATAGCGTAAACAAAAATGAATTAATCAAAGATATTTTGTAGCTGCAATGGCTCTGTCGATCGAGAGGAAGAACTCGTAACAATTGAGGTAATGGTAAAGACAGGAGGGACTGCGTGGGACAGTGGACAGTGGATTAGTTAGGGAGATCTAGAGAGGCGAAGAAAGTTCCTTCTGTAGTAGTACAAATATTCAGAGTCGGGCCACAAGAACCAATTAATGAATTAAACTTTTCGGTCTCATTTTCAACAGTTCACGTAAAACTTGAGGGCAAAATGGCAATTAAACTCTGATTGCGCTGATAACAACTTTGTCGGTAATCTTGATAATACCAGCCAGCCCCAAATCCTCGTCCACTTTGACACAATTTCGTTCCCGTTTGAACGATGTTGAGTTTGCAGGGTGCCATCAGTTGTATGAACTGTATATACTAAACTCAAACTTTCAATATTAGGACTAGCGCTTTTGAATTATTTTATATTATAATTATGGATTCGTAATAGCGAAATTTTTTTTTAATGTTAATAGTAATTGTAAGTAGTAATGTTACTGTAAATAGCTAGTCGCCCCTGGCTCAGGAGATTGGGTAACCACTCCCTACGTTTACGACTCTAAGTAAAGTTACCTTACCTTTAGGGCGGTAGCATGGGGAGGGTCTGGGGGGTGCCCTCCCCTCCCCCAATAAATTTGACAGGCACCTTTTGTCTTTTAAAAGGGTTTTGTAAAAGGAAATGGTCTTAGGCTTCTGGAGATAAATTCATTTAGAATCAAAATTCAGAACACGCCTCACTTCTAGGAGATATCGATCTGGTGAATAAAAGCCTCTCAAAAGCTCACTTAAAAAATAGAAAGGCAGCTCTTTCACAGAAACAGAAAGCACAAAAGAGAATTCTGCTCTTCAGTTATACAACTGCCACCCAGCATTGAAAGGTTTTGAAGAACATACTTACGGACAATAGCATTTATTTCAAAATCAACCAACACTCAGAAACAAATTAAAGAAACGTCCCTTGATCTCTTGCATACATGCAGAAAAGGTAAAGCTTGATAAAGCAAAACTATTTCAGAAACACAATGTATGCACAGAAGAAGACACGTAGGTCTGTCAATCCCTTCTTTTACATGCATAAAATTTACAACAAACGATTTGCCCCGAAAGTTGTCTTTGCTCTTTGCTCAGTCAAACATCCGAATTAGGCAAAGAAATGTTATAGTCCATGGGGTTAATAAAGTGGTTAATTCATCACACAACACTGACAAGTTGCATGTCAGTTTGAATAATAAATGATAAAACCTGTTCAATAAGAAGAATACAGCGTTGAAGTAATATATCCGATCAGTGCATGGTTTTGGTCAGTTACAAATTGATGGAAACTAATCTAGGAAGGCTGGAAATGCTATTTCAGAGGCAACATTTCAAAATCTCGCGGGGGAGCATGCGCTCTTCCGTTCTGATACTTTAACTTATAACTTAAGAGATAGTGACGGTCCGCTTGCTATCCCTCAGCCCCGCACTAATTATTGTAAAAAAAAAAGTCTGTCCTACAGCGGAGCTGTGCTGTGGAATAGTTTGCCCTTGAATATCCGACAGTCGCCCTCTCTTGATGAATTTAAATCTAAGTTGATGAATTATGATTTTAATAATAGTCTTTTATAAATTTTATTTTGCTTTTATATACGGCTTCCTTGTAAAGCAGGATTTTTTTAACATTTCTTTTATTGTAGTGCTGAGTTATTTATAATCTTATTTAGTAAGATAGTTATATTTATTTAATGAAATATTGTAAAATCCTGAAGGAAATACCGTGTCTAAATAAAGATTTTACCTTACCTTTACCCGGAGCCCCTTAGAAACTCGCGACTTCGGCGCTCGTGATGTGCGCCCCCCCCCCCCCCCCCCCACCACTCCCCAATAAATTTTTAAAACTCCTGCTACCGCTCTGACCTTATAATAAACGAGCTACCCTTTCAGTTACAACATGTGTGTCTCTGTCTTATTGTGCAAAATCTGACCAGTGCTGGCATGACGTTCGTAGCTTTTCTTCTGGTACCCAACCCGTCCACGAAGACGTTAACCGGATGAAATACGCCTTCTCAAAAAATATTATGACCAGCTAAACTAACTTCTGGGCTTGTGTGCCTGGATAAACTGGTGTCTCCTCTGACGCTTTTGTTATAGACGGGCAGAAGCTTAAAGAATAGGTTTGATTCTGGAAAACTGAAACATTTCCTGTCGGTACGCGGGATTCACGGGACATAAAACATAGAACGAAACATAAAACCAACAAGTCAAAAAAAACCTTCGAAATTCACAAAGAAATAAATGGAGTGAACGAGGTTGCTGAGTCCTCGAGTTGCTATGTTTATCAAATGTTCTAGCAAGCAACTGCGGACAATAATCCTGCTGGTATACGTTGGATGAAACTGGTGACCTGATCGGCGTAATAGATAACCCTACCACCAAATCTAAGGGCCTGTTTATATGGTCACGCTCGGGTACCCGAGACAACCCTCCCCCGAGTAACCCTGGGCGAGCTATTTTTCCACTTATTTCTTTGAAACGTTTTACAAACCGTTTGCATGAGGTGGGCGAGACAACTCGGGTAGGCGAGTTGTCTTGCCTCGGAAGGTAGGGTAACCCTGGCAAGCGGGACAACTTTTTCTTATGTAAACAACTTGTCTCGCACTACCCGAGACGAGACGCTCCAAAATTAAATATTCGCAGATAAGAAAACAGATATTTCGGTCCAATTTCTGGGTTGAAAAACGCAAATTTATTTCAAAGAATTGAAATTACCCAAAGTGATCAGATAGTCCAGATACAGCGGGGAAGAAACTGAAATGTTTATCCCAATATGGTTTTCGTCAAGCACACTCAACTGAACATGCTATACTTGACATGGTAGAAACCATCCGTATCAATATGGATAAAAGACGTTTTTCTTATGGGGTGTTCATTGACCTTAAGAAAGCTTTTGATACTGTGGGCCATAAATTATTACTTGATAAACTTAATTTTTACGGTTTTCGAGGAATCGTTAATCAGTGGTTTTCCTCTTATTTAACAAATCGTACTCAAACAACTGAGATTAACTCTTACATTTCGGATAAAGAAGTGGTTACTTGTGGTGTACCCCAAGGATCCGTTTTAGGGCCGCTCCTCTTTTTGTTATATGTTAACGATATTCAACATTGCTCCAGAAAACTTAAATTTTTCCTTTTTGCAGATGATACCAATATCCTTTACTCCCACGAAAATCTCAGAACATTAGAATTAATTGTAAATGCTGAATTGGACAATTTATTTAATTGGCTAACCTCAAATAAACTTACACTTAACATAAAGAAAACAAACTTTATTATTTTTCGCCCACACCAAAAAAACTTAATTACCGACCCCAGATTAATAATTTGACAATGAAGAAAATAAGAATGTACCTCTTGAACATAAGAACTGTATTAAATTTCTTGGGTTATTAATTGCTGAAAATTTAAGTTGGAAAAACCATATTCATGCTCTCACAACAAAAATAAGCAAAACTGTTGGTTTAATTGCGAAATTAAGACATATTGTTCCTAATGGAACCCTTCTTGATATTTATAAGACTCTCATTGCTCCTTATATAACGTATGGACTAACTTCTTGGAGAAATACATCTAAGACCTTGTTAAATAAAGTCCTTGTCCTTCAAAAACGTGCACTCCGTCTTATTCACTTTGCTCAATCAAGGGAGCAGGCAATACCCCTCTTCTTGAAAGGAAAGCTTCTACCGCTCCAATTCCTACTGAGAAAATTGCTAATTTACATGTAATGTACAATATCAGTACTAATTCTGCACCGACTAATATTTCAAATTTATTCTCTAAAATTGCCAGTATTCATTCTTACAGCACACGCTCATCAACATCTGAGCATTTTTTTACTAAACAATCCGCCCTTAATGTTCAAATTAAGGCCTTTTCACGTGTTGGTGTTAAAATCTGGAATGGGATACCAACAAGACTAAAAACCTTATCCAAAAACTCTTTCAAAAAAACTATAAGAACAAAACTAATTGAAATACTAGAATCTGAAAACTCATATGTCGAGATAGATACCTTAATTAACATGATGAAAAATTAAATTTCCGACTGGAGTCAAGTTTTAGTCTCTAGCTTTCCCCTTTAGATTTTACCTAGACAGTAATATTTACATGTTGTTAAGCGATTTTTGATTCTGTTTAATGTAATCGTAAGATGAATCAGTAATAATATTAATAATAATATTAATATTTATAATACTAATATTTAAGGACTGGTCCGCCTCGAATTTGCGGCCCAGTCCACCAAGAATTATCGACTTGTAAAAGAGTTGAAATAAACTTGAACTTGAACTTGAACTTGAAATGGAACAGCTATTCGCAGTTTAATACGTACGGTTACATGACACGTTACATGACAACTTCGAAATGGTTTCGCCTTTGCTTTTGTAAAAAGAAGTATTGAAGCAAAAGAGGGTTGTCTCGGGTACCCGAGACCATATAAACGGGCCCTAAACCTACCACAGTGGCGGAACATTACCCCTCCTCCCCAAACCACACTGCTAACGACATGCAACTGATCCCCCTTGAGAAAATATTTTCTAACAGAGACTCAATCCGTAAGGCCAGGGAAGGTTTATTGATTTCAAAAGGCAGAACAATTGATCCTGAAGGTCTTAACATCCGCGAAGAAACATATTAGTCACTATTTATTCTAGTATTTTATTTTACACTGTCAATCATTTTAGGTTTAAGCCCCGCCCAAACGCTCGCAACATTTCAACGCAACATCTTGCAACATTGTTGCATCATGTTGTGACGATGTTGTGAAGGGGCCGGCCAAACGCACGCAACATTTCAACCCAACATTTTACGGGTTGTCGATTTTTATGTGCCAACACCATCCAACATGTTGCAACATATCGCAACAGGGTGGCCAAACGTGTGCAACATGTTGTGCCCAACAATGTCGCAAGATGTTGCGTTGAAATTTTGCGAGCGTTTGGCCGGGGCTTTACGCGTTTCCGGTATATTATTACATAAACACCCCTTCCAATGCAAATTCTCATTGTACCTGAAGAAGGCTGGTGTGGCCAGTTGAAATACAGTAAAAACCCGAGTATAAGAACCTGGATTTTTTAACTTAGCCTAAACAGGTTCTTATATAAATGGTACTTAAAGCAAATTTAGGCTACCAAGGTTCTTAAAATAGGTTCTTATATTTTCATATGAATTTCATTTAAATATATTATAAATATCATCTCATAATACAAAAAAATAAAAATAATAAATCATTTATACCATAATGCCCAAAGGCAGTACAGTGCAGGTATGTCCTTAACAAAACATCTGCTCAGACAAACTCATAGTCAGTTCTCTGAAATGCCATTTCAAAGTTAATACTAAGAAAATCTTGGGACACTTTTACAGCAACTCCACTGATAAGAACCTAACTTAAAATTTTAGCCTTAATAGGTTCTTATGTGGAGGGGGCTTAAAGTGAAAATTTTAGCCTAACAGGTTCTTAAAACCCAAGTTCTTATACGCGGGTTTTTAATTGCCAACGAGTCACGCGAGGGTGACGAGGCGGCAGCATTATAAAGCCGTGTGTGCGAGTTGATTTTGGTACAGGGAGACGAAATCTCGAATGAAAAAAGTTAGCATAAGGTAATGTAAGAGTGACATCATCGGTGATTGTTTTCGAGTTAGCCAATGGCGTCGCGGTATTTTTTTCTAAACCAATCACATCAGGAGGATCATGACCACATTGACCTCATTGACCTCATGGTGGCTGGTGCGGGCTTAGGCAGGAAAAGGTGAGTGGAAATATTGATATTATTCACTCGTGAGCGTTGTCTTCTTGCGTGTACTTTAATTTAGTGTTTTTGGGAGCCAGAGTGTCACAAATCTAACACCTAGCAGGCTGAAAAATCGCCCAGCGAGGGAGTTATCGAAATCAGCTCGAAAACGGCTAGCTTGCCAAAACAGTCAATTGCCTTGACAAGATCGGCCAGCGTGCCATTTAAGAAACAAAAAACAAAACCACTTGAACATAACTCAATCAGAGGGCGTATAAAGCCTCTTCTTTTATCGAGCTAGTGTGCTCAAAATTACAAATTTGACAGTCACGGCGAGCGTGCCAAAACAGCAATCTTGCCAATACAACAGTCAATTGTTTACAAAATCGGCCAGCGTGCTATAACTAAGGAAAAAAAACACTTGACTATATTCAAATATATTCACTATAAACATAATCAGAGGGAATATAAAGCTTCTTTCCAATCAAGTCACGAGTCTCACGACGTGTCGCTGTTAGTTTGTGCTCATCCATTAGCGTTCACAAAAAACAGTCTAAACTCTGTTTGCCAGAAAGCCACTATCTGTCAAGCTTGAGGGAACTTAGCAAATCAATTTGGATAGTCTTCTTATTCCAAAATTTCAGGGGGCTTGCAGCTGTAGCTTCGTTTGAAAATTATCCGATCAGAAGTGCTCAGGTCCAAAGTCCACTTTGCTGAAGTGCGTGCATCGAAGTAATAGCTCACGAGAGTTTATTATGCTTCTTCTATTCTGTATGTTGTTAGTCGTAAATCATTGTAAGGGCCATAGTGGTGTGACTAATTTCAATTTTTCACGTGGATATCAGAAGACCATATTAGATGTGCATTTGTAATCTACGTTACAAGTTTTGTTCTTACAAACATTTTAAAACAAGAGCATATGGGATTTGCGTTCGAAGAACATGTTAAAACACAAACATGTCACATTTGAATTCATGCTCATTTCTAACAACAATGTTGGTTTCATCTCTCTCAAGTAATGCAAGGGACTCATATTTCACCTGTAATCTACCCTACAAGTTTAATTCTTATAGACATTTGAAAAAACAAAGTAAAACATGTGAGTTTTGCACTGCTTTTTTCAACAACGATTCAGTTTAAAAAAATCGACTGTACTCTGGTTACTTCTTAATCTTCTCTGCGCACACAACTGTGCCAGTGTTTACTCGTTGGCACTCTACCGGCAGGTATTTCTAGTAGTACATGTACACAAAATTTAACACCATTCTACGTTGCATCGGCCCTTGCTTTTGATTCAGTGTACTTCCACGCGCCACCTCCCGCTGGTTCATCAAGTCGAGGCTGCGTCCCAAACGCATGGCAAACAGCGCCGATCAATCCAACATGGCGGCAGCAGTCGCCAGTCCTAGAAAAGCGAAAGAAAGAGAGTTGAAGAAGGAGGAAGAAGACAATGAGTCGTCCGATAGGTGAGTTGAAACAAAAATTTAATTCCTCGATGAAACTGTTTGACGTTTCATTTTAAAAATGTCTACTCTGTTTTTGGTAAATTTAGCTCTGAATCAAGTCGAGATGCTGTCGACCGCCATCTTGCCAACGACAAATCCACGACTGATCGTAGACACGAGCACAAGAAGAAGAAGAAAAAACATAAACACAAACATAAGAGCCACAAGCACAAACGTAAACGTCACAAGAGAAAGGACAAGGATGATGACGAGCCTGCAGAGAAGAAGTCAAAAATTGCAGACGAACTTTTAGAACTTGAGCGAAGAAAAGCTTTTCTTCAAGAACAGCTGGCAGAAGCGGCGGTAGAGAACGAAAAACCATCGTTTGAAAATTATAAATTCCAAGGGACTAAACCGGATGATTCAAAGGATAAACTTAGAGAAAAGCAAAGACATGAACGGGAAAACGACAGAAAACACAAACTTCAAGACACTAAGTACATTTCTGATCGTGACGGTCAAAACAAGAGCGTGAAACCCAAGGGGAGGGAGGAAAGTCCAAGAAGAGAAAAAGAAACGAAAGGTGATAGTAAAGAATATGGAAAACCAAGGAGTAATTCTCAAAAGGATGAGAAATATCGTGATCATTTGCACACTGAGCGTTCAAGACAGCATAGCAGCTCTCATGTCACAAGTAAAACTGAATCAAAAGGTAGGCATGATTCAAGTTCAAAAAGTAATAACTTTGAGAAGGATAAATCTGCACTCCAAGAGAGAGATTTGTCCAAGGCTGAAGGAAATAGAAAAGACAGCAAGCAACGTTCACGATCTAAATCACCTAAAAGAGATGGGCTGTCTGACAAGTCTAGGGAAACCTCAAAGAAGTCAGGAAGCCGGTCACCAAGGAGAGCTTCATCAAAGGAAAGGCAAGGGAGGCGTGAAGGAGTTAATAAAAGTAGCAGATCACCAAAAAGACAAAGAAGGTCATCTTCAAGGTCACGAAGACGCAGCAAATCACCAAGGCGGAGAAGCCGATCACCAAGGCATCGTAGTCGCTCTCCAAGAAGGAAAAGTAAATCCCCTAGACGACGTAGTAGGTCTAAGTCACCAAGGCGGCGACGTAACAGTGATAAGTACAAAGGAAGTTACTCTGAAGGGCAAGCACATAAAGGGGATTCAGATCACGAGTAAGTGTTTCTCCAAATAGTCTTGACCATTTTAGAGTTATGCAGGGAACTGGGGCAAGTTTTTAATTACCAATAACCAATCAATAAATTGACACCACCACATCAAAGGTAATGTTGAGTTTGGTAGTTTGACAAAGTTTCATGCTTGAACAGAGACCAAGTTATGGACTTCAAAACATAGTTCAAAATCTATACAAATATCTCAAATTTTGAGGCTGCATCCCTCAAACCATATATTAAACTCATAAAATGTTTTACAATTTTGTTGATGTTCATAAAAATGATCAAACAAAGTGAATTTCACCTCAGTTATTTCCAAGTAGTAAGTGCATGATGGGATTTTACAGTTATTACAAAACTGAAAATTATTTTGTTTTGGGGTACACAGCCCACAGCCTCAAAATTAGAGACATTTGTATGGATTTTGAACTATGCTTTAAAGTCCACAACTTGGTCTCTGTTCAAGCTACACTGTAAAAGCATCAAACTTGGACAAATGGACAATCTCAATGTTATCTTTCACATGATGGTGTCAATTTATCGATTGGTTAAAACTCACCCCAGTCCCCTGTACAACTCTGAAATGGCCAATGATAGAGCAGTTGAAGGGCTGAGAGCATAACCGTCCCAGATGACTTTTAGGGCCTTTTTTGTATACGCTTTTTCTTGAAAAAGAGTCAAAATGGTCAAAAAAATTTATGGGGCAATTTTGTTCTATTGAATCAAAGGCCACATGCAAACATTCAGCTGATTTGGACCAAAAAAAGAAAAAAGCTCTTAAAGTCATTTGGGTCGGTTATGCTCTCAGCCCTTCAGTTGTCAAGTGTATATTGCATAGGCAATTTACATTTTTCTAAACTTATTAGTTTTGGCACTTTAGAGTGTCAGTCCTAGGCACATGTGGCTGTTCATCTTACCTTAGAAGGGTGTGTTTCTCAGAGATTTGTCTAGAAGTCTCCCATAGACAACTAGTGGCATTTGTCTTACCCTTAGAGGTTAAAGGGTTAAAAAAACTGTCCTCTTCAGAGGACAAAAAATGGAAAAAGGTTACAAGGCAGGGATGGAGATGTATTTTGTACTTGATTTCCTCCATAGCCGTGTGATCTCAAGCAAGATTAGTAGGACAAGAGAGGATGAATTCATTGCTCACATAACCCTTAAAAAGATGTGATTTTACATTTCAGTGTTGACCTATACAACTTTGAGATGGCAGAGGAAGAAGAAGATGAAGATGCGATTATTGAGAAAAGAAGGCTTCAGAGATTAGCCATTTTGCAGAAATACCAAGCGAGCGGCACAGCATCAAATGCCCCTTCAACAGTTACCTCAAATCTATCCCAGTCACCTCGTGGTGAGAGTTCAGACAGTGACGACAGCGATGCTGTGGAGAAATTAGCTACTGAGGACTTGGAGAAGGAAATTGCATTTGCTGTTAGCCAGACAAAGAAGGGATTAAAGGATGGTGGCAAGGACAGTGACTCGAGTCTTATTGTTCAAGCAGATCAGACAGATAGTGAGAAGAAAACATCTCTGGCTGGTGACATGTTTGCTGATGATGACATGTTCTCTGAAAACTACAGTGTAAGTGTGGGTTGTTTTGGGCTATGTTCTAGCTTAGATCATTGAAAATAGTTAATGTTTGTCACTGACTTGTAATATGTAGGTGGTTCTTTAAGACGTTTCGGCTAACTTTTATGTGTAAGCCTTCATCAGTTATAAGGATGCTTAATGTTGTAATGCATGATTTAAATATAAAAAATTAAGTTGCACGAGCGCTATGGGCATGACTACAGAGAATGTTTCTGTGCAAGAGTTTTAAGTTAAAAGGGGTGCCAAACATTTATAGACTTCTAGCTTAGATGTTTGAGGTTTGTTGCATATGTTGTGGTTCAATTTTATCCTTGGTTTAAATTTTTCTCCCTTTGTTTTAAACTATTAATTAGACACATTACCATACAGTACCGCCTGAAAGTATTGACCCATTGGGACAAGGCAATACCTCGTCTATGCCGCGGGTAGTGGCTGTGCATCCACCGCGGTATAAAAAAATTGTTCCCGCGGGAAAACCGAGGTACAATTTTGCCACGGGAATACTGCGGAAGAAAAGACGAGGTACAATGTAATGCCGCGGGGAAAGAACAATGACGGTTAAAAAGCAGAAGGACTATAAGGTGCAAAGATTCATGGACATAAAAATAACGCTGTGCACGATTTGCGTATGGACTCGTAATTTTTGAACCGGCCTCTATATAATGTAAAATCGAAGTCTTTGAAACGCTAAAGCGCTTGCCCTGGTTAAACGCCTGCCTTGGTTAAACACCGTATTTCACATGTGAAGTACGGCATTTGTCCCAATTCTTGGCTTGCATGTCACGCAAGCATCACGCAAATGAAAAATAAAATCGCTTATCTTTCAATAAATTAAGTCAAGAAACTGAGATAGTGTAGAAGAGTAATAAATAAACAACGTATCAAAGTTTCAGGGTTGTGCGATATTCCGAACTCGAGTTATTCGGTAAAGGGTACTACTCAAAATTATAGTTTTTAGTATGGAGACGCCATGCTGGCACCGTGTTCCTGTGAGGAACCCCAACATGGCGGTCGGAAATCCATTGGAAACATCTGGAACTCACTTTTTCTCTCACAAAAGATTTTTTCTCTCTGCTAAACTTCAAAACATTCACATAGACACTTCTCTTAACATATTGGTTATTCAGAACTCGAAGACACAACGTAAATCGATATTTTCGCGTACGTGATATGTTTCTCAGATGCAACCACGATGTCTAAATTCAAACTGCTTTATTTTCAAACCAAAGCATGCTACCGTGCTGAAAACATGCAAGCAGATATATCTTTAAAATGTCTTTAACCTGATGAGGTAAAACCTCAAAATTTTTAATTTTAGTTTTTTCTGACGATGCGTGCTGATTTTATTTGGATCGGCTGAGGCGTTCTTCACAGCTGGCCTTTTCTTCCCTTCTAAACTTAATTCACGGAACATTGGGAAATTTTAAAATTTCGTCTTTAGAACGGCAAAATTCTTAACTTGACATACTCTGATGTTCGAACCATCTTTGCTCCAGAGCTCACATTGTGTTGTCGTCACGTGCCGTGCTCGAATTTGCATAAAACGCCGATACGAACCAACGACCAATTGAATTTGGATTTGTTCTTTGAAATCTCGGCTTGCCTTACTTAGAATTTCTTGGTAATTTGTTCCCTTCCCTTAATATCTTAGTTCTAAATAACTTCGAGTCAATCTAACAACGTTTTGGACTGTGATAAGCTTAATTCAAAATTCCTGTCCGGTTGCCGGACATTGAGACATAACATGTATTGATATTCGTGCTCTGAGCAGCATAACATGTAAATTTCATATTCGTGCTCTGAGCATCACAAAACACGCCGAAATATTCTTTCCTTTCTTTCTTTCCATCAAGATGCCAACAGATCTGTTTACAGGTCACATTCCACAGGTCAGCACACACTGTAAATGAATAAAACTTTAAAGCTGAACTCCACGCGAGCGCGCTGAGCATGATTCGATTCAAAATAGTCTCTACAATCGCCAATATCAAAATAATTTACAATCAAAGTATTTCTCCAAAAATTTTTATTTATGGTCGGATTCTAACAACAGAATCATTTCTGCCCATGTATCAAAAAAGCTGATAGATCTATGTGTAGCGACCATGACTGTCCTTCCTGTTCAAGATTTCCTGCCGAAACTTTTAGGTGCTACTTTGTCACTTGAAACACAAAGGAAACAAAAGCCTATTCAAACTCGACCGCGGTATTTTATTACCTCGGTTTTACCTTGGTTAATTTTCCCGCGGCAACTTTGGAGCCTGACCGAAAAGTTCCCTCAGCAAAAAAGCGGCCTGCCGCAGGAATACCGAGGGAAAGTCGCGAGGAGGTCACGTGGCAAAGACGCGGAAAAAAGGGTCAATACTTTCAGATGGTACTGTATATTACTATACTTAAAAAAAGGGAGAAAAAATTATTTAACCAAGGATAAAATTGAACCACAACACGCTTACATTAAGGCTATGATGTTTAGAAGTAATGTTAGGACAGTTTCCTGTATATTTCATTCAGACTTTAAATTTTGTTTGTAAACTGTGTTATATAGTTATGTTGCAGGTCAAAATTAAATTCAGGTAAAAAAAAAATTAACCTAGAGGAAAAATCAATTTCCTTTGCGATTCAACGTAGGTCAAATTTTATTACCTGAATTAATTTTTACCCACAATATAACTTACATATTTTAAGGATTCTGAAACATGTTTTTAAACACTGCAGCAGTTGAAACTCAAATTGTTGAAATTGTTGTGTTCTCCCTGCCATGGTTAAACAAATGTTTGTGTTAACTTAGAAGTTGTATTACAGGGTTTAGTGGGGTTTCGCCTGGAGCTTTAGAATTCTAGACATTATACATACTTTTCTAACTTTGATATTGATTTGCAGAGTCCTGCAAGAGCCTTGAAGGTAGAAGCAGGGAAGGAAAATCCTAATCTCACGGACAACTGGGATGATGCAGAGGGATATTACAGTAAGGCAATTTTGTGGTATCTTCAGTTAAAGTGATGCATGAAAAATAATTAAGTGACTTTTTGGATTTATTCGCTCATTGAGGTTTTGATTTTAATCTTAAGTTTTGAATTCCTGATTAACTGATACTGTTATAAAATTAGTTTTTTTCTTTGGGCAGTGATTAACTGTAGCTTAAATCTGATTAATGAAATTAAATGAAGGGACACAACTTTTAACCATGCTCCCAGTCAATTCATTTGAGGACATTACTTGGAGGTGCAAGAATCAAAAAACACAAATAGGTTCTGGATAGATATAGGTACAGTGAAAATTAGGCCACTTAGGAAATGAGTCAGCTAAGGAGAATTTGCCAGCTTCACAATACAGATATTGCATCCAGTTTGCATGTGATTGGAACCTTGAGTCAATTACCTCATAGGAAATACACTTATTGTGGTTGTATTTTCTGTTAGGAATTCGTATCAGCGAAGTTCTTGACAAGCGCTACTCTGTTTATGGCTACACTGGAGCAGGTGTGTTTGGCAATGTTGTCCGGGCACGAGATCAAGCACGAGGGAACCAAGAAGTGGCAGTGAAAATTATCAGGAATAACGAGATGATGTAAGGTGGATTTGTTGTAATGTACTGTGTATAAGGGAACAACTCAGTCGTGACTAATGCGTGCTGCCGTATATAAGTGAAACATGCAAGTGCTATTATGATGATGCTACCTTGGGTTACAGAACAGGATTTGGACAGATTGGTTCTTATATTCACTTCCCTAACCATTTATTTGTTTAGAGGAGAATCACATGTTTACACCATGCATGTACACTGTACATGCCTACTCATTTATTTTGTTTGTTAAACCTTGATAGGCACAAAACAGGTTTGAAAGAGTTGGAATTCCTGAAGAAGCTGAATGCTGCTGACCCAGATGACAAATATCACTGTCTGCAACTTTTTCGACATTTCTTTCACAAGAATCATCTTTGTTTGGTATTTGAATCTCTCAGGTGAACAAAGAGTACACATTTCCTTGTTTTTTAGTCAGGTGTAAAACTCATCATAAATTTTCTTATAATACTGTTTCATTTGTTTGCTGATTACTTTAGTGACATGTGGTCCGATACTCAGCTTATGATTCAGTTCTTCCAAAGGTGTTTGGGAATGTGACCATAATTATATGTTAGTTTGCCTGTTTTTTCAGCATCCTTTACTGCTGAAATTTCAAAAGGGCAAATTTTATTTACTTATTTTTTTCAAAGAAAGGTGTCTTAAAAGTTATTGCTGTTTATCACCAGTGGGACAGCACAAAGTTGAATCTAAAGGTAAAATAATGCTAACTAGAACAACTGCAAAGGCCTGCAAAGAGTAACAGTTGACAAACAAACAAAAAAAGAAATATTATAGATACAGGCATAAATATGCATGATCACATTAAAGTGCCACTAACCCCCAATTTTTTTTTTCGCAAAATAAAATGTCCTAAGTGCCATGATACTTTCGGTGGAAACATTTCTGTGATTGATAAAATCCTTTTGCTTCTACATTCATTTGAAGTTAAACGTTCTTTGCCCCATGACTGAGCATTTGTGGGAGCTGGGACAAGCCTTTCTGTGATGTCATCGAAGGAGTCCCTTTGCTGTGTCGTACAAAGCATATGACTGAGAAGCTGTTTTTGGACAAGTTTCATTACACTATTTTAACGGCGTAGTGTACTTAAAAGCGCTCACCTTTGAACAAACATGAGATATGGAATCTAGCGACCCAGATTTGGGGAGTATTAACAAATCAGAAGACTCAGTGGCAAGTTTTTAAGACGATGATTTCGACATTGAAGTGGAAGACGAAGATGGCAAAGACGAACACGCGTATGCTTCACATTGTGAAAGCTCAGACAACATGATGGCCTATGCCGACGAGCCTTTGGCTGATGAGGAATGGCTAAAGAAATATGAAGAAGAAAATGAGGAAAATAAATGGTTACAGTAAGGACTTCAGGGCAGACTAGACGGTGCAGTTCAAGTGGAGTCTTGCTTAGTTTCGGAAAATTATTTTGCGGGAATGCTGTCAATTATGTAAACAAAACTGGCGTGTTTCTTTTGTCAGCAAGCTTGACCGTCTGTATGAGAGTATTACAATCTTATTCATTGTACATTATAAGCAGTATCTTTGCCTGATTCTGTGTAGTTGTATTATACATGTATTTGTTCACCGCAGAAACTGCAGCTGTTCTGCCCTCCACAACATAAGTGAATGTTACTGTTGCCAGGAATTAGATGGTTGCAAAAAAGCCGTGTGTAGTGATATTGTTCTGCAAGACATTCCAGATGGAACATTTTTGAAGTGCGTTACCCAGCAACCTGGTTTCAATGTGGTCTGCCTTGAGAAATACGTTCATATTGCTGCAGTTCATCGCAGACACTGTCATCAAAAGTGATCAAAATTTCCAGAATTAGCGGCCTATTTTTCGATGAAAATACACAGTGTACAAGTAGGCAAATAATATAGTTGCTAGCTAGTAGCCACTTGGCAAGCGCAAGGAATTCAAAGCTGGCACGGTTGATTGAACAAGTTTGTTTGACAAAACTGCTCATTTTTAGCAACCACGAGGACAGAAACAACACATGGTAGCTTAACGTATGTACAAGTTAAGGAGGCCAACTTCGAAAATTGCTCCTTGCCTTTGAAATAAATAAATGGATAAACGTTTGGTAGAACACAAGTAACACTCCAAGGAAACATCCGAAATGAAATATGTGTATAATCTGAATAGAAACATCACCAAGATGATCTTCACTCTTAAGCCAAAAATAGCACAAAGTAAATATGAATTAAAAATAGACTTGACAGACAACATGCGTGAGAACAGAAAATTTGCATACCATAACGAACTACACACATTTGTGTTTCAAGTTTGGAGGAGTTACATTGTAAAAATTAATTCCTAGGAATGGTCAAAGAAAACCCTGTTTCAACGAAATAAAGTTACGAACGAGCACCATTGAGAGTGAACTTTAATCTGAATTGTTGGGAAGACACACAACCCAAGATTGTCTGCTATCAACCTTAGTGAAGATGGCTTTTCTTGCCCAGGAAGAGCAGTAAACATCTGGGAGAAATCATCTCTTCTAAAATGTAGGGAGCAGATCTTGGAATGCTTTGTTGGTTTCCAATGGGCTGGTCTACGAAGAACAAAGTTGATCCATCTCTTCTGTCTTCTTCGGCATTCCGGACGATTGCCTCCAAAAAACGGAATTTTATATGCCGGCCAATTCCATTTTCGGAATCTGCTTTATTGTCACAGCCATACACCACCCAGCGGTCAGGTATAACCAAAGCTCCTTCTCAAATAGATGATTGTTGTGGCCTATGATTCTTTGATTTCTCTGCTTTCACACGAATTTTGATGTCCTTCGATGACGTCACAGGACAACTGGGTCCATTCTTCCAAGTGCTCAGTCGTGGCCAAAAAAAGCGCCAAATTTGAAAACTTTGGCAAGCTAGTAAAAACAAACAAAAAACACTAGGACAAAAATTTTTTGCAGAAATGCTTTGGCCAGTAGGGAGATTATTTTTAGCAAATAAAAATAATAGAGGTTAGTTGCACTTTAACATGAACACATTAACTCAAATTTCATTTGACATTTAATTTACTGTGTGGTCTTCATGTGTATGTTGGAGGTAAAAATTGAATTACCTCAGGTAATTTTGTTTTGTCTAGGTTGAAAATCAATTCTCTTTGTCTCCTAGCCTTAATTATGAATAATTATGAATACTTAGGGCTAGGAGACAAAGGAAATTGAGATTCAACCTAGGTAAAAAAATTACCTGAATTTAATTTTTACCTGCAACTTGTACATGTAAATCTCCTTTGTTGACTAATCAATCTCATACCTCGAGTCTTCTTCCTTTACTGGGCATGCTTGCAGAAACGAGCGACTCTCAAACAATTTGATAGGTTGAGGTTTCCAGACAATACAAAGACTGGAAGTGAAGTGAACTCCATCATAGTGCTGAACACTAAGAATTTGCAATTCAAGTGGAAGTCTGATATTTCCAGACCTCTGGATCAGAACTTTCCAGAGTCACTCATTTCTTGACTGCTGGACAAAAGGGAACAAAGACTCTGGGTACACAATTGTGTTGACTAATCAGACTGTGTGTCATTATGTTTTGTGTAAGTTCCTAATGTGTATGTGTCTCCACACTTAGCATGAACCTGAGGGAGGTTTTAAGAAAGTATGGCCAGAATGTTGGGTTGCATTACAAAGCTGTACGATCTTACAGCCAACAGCTGTTTCTTGCCCTGAAGCTCATGAAGAAGACTGGTATCATCCATGCTGACATTAAGCCAGATAATATCCTGGTAAGAAATTGTATTTAACAGTCTAACAGCAGTTTAAAAAGGGATACATACTGTATTTACTCGTGTATAATGCGCACTTTTTCCCCGTGAAATTAACCTTCAAATTTCTGGTGCGTATTATACACGGAACCCATTGTTTTGTCACATTCTCATTTGCAAACCGTAAACAGGAATACAAAAGCTTTGCTCTAAGTGACTTTCAGTAACTGTAGTAAAATAAACAACCAATGAAAAGTGTACAGTTCAGATCCATGAATAAATTAAACTGGCTATTTAAAGTAAACAACTGATACCAGTAACCAAAACAACACTTTCAACATGGCAACAAAACTTACCGCTTCTAAACGTCAAAGTTATACAGTGTCAGACAAGTTAAGAATCATTCACTTCGCCGAACAGAATGGAAATCGTGCTGCTGAACTTGAATTTGGTACTTCTGAGAGTAATGTCAGGCTGTGGCATAAAAGTAAAGAAAACCTGGAAAAGATTCCTCGATTGAAGCAAGCAAACCTCAGAAAGAAAGCTGCTTTGCCAGAGTTGGGGGTCGACCTGCTGTTTGGATTACAGAGAAAAGAAGCAATGGTCTTGCCATCCTGCCTACCACAGTGCGACTGAAAGCTCTTGAACTTTCCAAGGATGCAAAATACGAGATTCCTGCGGGGCATTTCAAGGCTGGTAATCACTGGTGCAAGCGCTTTATGAAGAGGAACGGTCTGTCACTTTGACAGAAAACAACGCTTGCACAATGTCTTCCAGACAATTACAAGGAGAAGATCATCAGATTTCATCGCTTCATCATAGATTGCCGTAAAGAACAGAATTACCCGCTGCATCTCATCGCTAACATGGATGAAACTCCACTCACTTTCGACATGCCACCAAATTGTACAATCAACAACATGGGCGAGAAAACTGTCAAAATATGCACCACAGGAAACAAAAAGAATTGGTTAACAGGCGTGTTGGTGTGCTGTGGAGATGGGTCAAAACTTAAGCCGATGGTTATCTTCAAAAGAAAAACTGTTCTGAAGATCAACGACACGCATGGAGTCATCATCTCAGTGCAAGAGAAAGGGTGGATGGATTCAAACCAGATGAAAACATGGATCAACAAAGCATGGTGTTTGCGCTTAGGTGGCCTGGGGAGAAGAAGAAGCATGCCTGTTTACGATGCTTTCGAAGCCCACGTGACAGATTATGTGAAGTTATCATTGAGACAAGAAAACGCTGACCTTGCTGTGATTCACATAGGACTAACCTCGATTCTCCAGCCACTTGATGTGTCTTAAAACAAGCCATTTAAAGATGGAGTGAAGAAGAAATGGATGCAGTGGATGGCCGACTGGTGACTTGACTTAGGGTAGATTTCGTGATCTTGGTTGTTAATTTAGGTAAAAATTCAACTTATTGCAATAATATTGCGTGATAGTTTTATTGATAAAAAATAGTACCATAAGTTATTTATTATTGAAACTGATATCAGATAAATGTTTGTAAATAAGTTTCTAAAGTGGGAAATACCAGTAATTAAATATTTTTGTAAATACCTCAGTGAATTCCCAGTCTTGTTAGTTCAGTAAATAACGTTACAACGATTTGACCTTGAATTTTGGTTGTGAAATCTTTTCTTTTTTCTTCAAAGTGTCTTAAACTAAGGGTGTGTATTATACACGGGTAAATATGGTATAGTTTGCAGTTTACATGTGAAATTAGATATTAAAATACTGTTCCAGATGTTGGTTTAGTTCACGCGCAGCTTGCTTGAGTGATTGGTACATGTATGACAATGGTAAATTATTTTCAATAATAATAATAATAATAATAGTAATAATCACTTTATTTAAAACTCAAATTTTTTAGCCGAGCACAGATGCTCTTCTAATTGGGGAGACTAAATCAAATCGAATGTTGGTTTTTGGGGAGAGGGAGTACCCGGAGAAAAACCTCTTGGAGCAGAGTAGAGAACCAACAAACTCAGCCCACTTATGACGCTGAGTCCGGGTATCGAACCCGTGCCACATTGGTGGAAGGCGAGCACTCTCACCAACCCTGCTCCCCATGTCTGTGAATGATGTGATAATGATGAAATTTGTATTGCATTCCTTGCAGGTGAATGAATCTAAACTGGTGGTAAAACTGTGTGATTTTGGATCAGCTTCATTTGCCTCTGAATGTGATATAACTCCATATTTAGTCAGTCGCTTCTACAGAGCTCCAGAAATAAGTAAGTTGTCTGGTACTCAGGTGATGGTGCTTACAGTTTGCTATGGTTGACTGAAATTGAAATTTGAAGGCCTTCCCACAAAAGGTAGCCTCCTTTGCAGCCATTGTTTGTGTCGGTCCTATTCTCCCTTCCCAGGTCAACGTCTGCTGAACTGAGCTGGACATTCCTTTCCCCGAACTGACCAATGGCATCACGCCTTTTAAATTTTGGTAGCCAGGTTCCTGTGGCCTCTTCGCAGCTGTTGTTTATACTCAGACACAATGGGAATAGAATGTCCGGCTTGGTTCAGTAGACATTGGTGGAGAGGGAGAATAGGACTGACACAAACAAGGGCTGCGAAGGAGGCTATGCAAAAGGGGGTATATTGCTTTTCTACCTTAAAATACAAAATAACAGTATCTCTTGGTCTAAGCCCTTTTCTATTTTGGCATACAGACTGCAAATGGTGTCAGAAATGAAGTTCTGCACTTATAATTATTTTGTGATTTGAAGGCTAGGATAAGAAGGATTAGTTTATGACTTATGCCGAAAACTTAAGAAACAAAAACAAAAGGATCTGAAGCATGGTTGAGTTCTTTTGCTTTGAGTTGGTGGTACATGTATGTTAGACAAAAATCATATGTTAATTTGCTGAATGCAGAACTTCGTTAACTGGACACCATAACTATGCTGTATGCCAAAGTAGAGCAAATTTAGAGAGATTTGGATTTTAAGACCAAAAAACGATATATGGCCCCTCTCATCTGAACAAATTCCTCGTTACCAAGTGAAAAAGTTACAGTAGTAGAAATGTTGAAGTTAAAGAGGGAAATGGGACAGAATTTCGACCAGTTTGAAAGCTTACTGGAAGTGGAGCATAACGTATCTGCCAGTGTTTAATCAATTCTACACAGGATCGAAGAGGACTAGTTCCCGGGGGTACTCTCTATCATGTCCTATACAGGGAGGCTCCGCCCGAAAGGGGTACCTTTTTCACGCTTCAGGTGCATATGAAAGGGTAGGGATTTCATGAGTCGATGTCTATGAAAGGGTAGGGAAATCTGTCATTTAGGTTTTTAAAAGGGCCTTTCATTAAAATATTTCGAACACACATACCTTCTGACTGTACTGAACACTACATAAAAATTACAAGAAGACTTCTGTTTTAGGTATACGAAAGGGGTACCATTTGTCAATGGAAGGTATACGAAAGGGGTTCGTCTTCTGTCAAAAATGGCATGTAAAAGGGTAAGGGGTTGAACCTTGGACAGTTCAACTTTTCATGGGTGAAAACATTACTTCACTGTACTGTCCTCTAGTTACTCTGCTGCTGAGGGAATATCCTCTCTCATCTGAACAAATTCCTCGTTACCAAGTGAAAACATTACTTCACTGTACTGTCCTCTAGTTACTCTGCTGCTGAGGGAATATCCTCTCTCATCTGAACAAATTCCTTGTTACCAAGTGAAAAAGTTACAGTAGTAGAAATGTTGAAGTTAAAGAGGGAAATGGGACAGAATTTCGACCAGTTTGAAAGCTTACTGGAAGTGGAGCATAACGTATCTGCCAGTGTTTAATCAATTCTACACAGGATCGAAGAGGACTAGTTCCCGGGGGGTACTCTCTATCATGTCCTATACAGGGAGGCTCCGCCCGAAAGGGGTACCTTTTTCACGCTTCAGGTGCATATGAAAGGGTAGGGATTTCATGAGTCGATGTCTATGAAAGGGTAGGGAAATCTGTCATTTAGGTTTTTAAAAGGGCCTTTCATTAAAATATTTCGAACACACATACCTTCTGACTGTACTGAACACTACATAAAAATTACAAGAAGACTTCTGTTTTAGGTATACGAAAGGGGTACCATTTGTCAATGGAAGGTATACGAAAGGGGTTCGTCTTCTGTCAAAAATGGCATGTAAAAGGGTAAGGGGTTGAACCTTGGACAGTTTTAAGGTTGTTTAGTGCTACCCTTGTTGCTCAGTGATAAATGCAGGAAGAGAGATTCATGCAACAGGTTACGTAGTTTATATATAATTTGCTCTGACTACAGTATTTCTTTCTTTAGTCATAGGAGCAAAATATGACTACAGCATAGACTTGTGGTCAGTGGCAACAACATTGTTTGAGCTTTATACAGGAAAGATAATGTTCTCTGGGAAAACAAACAATGAAATGTTGAAATTGATGATGGACTACAAAGGTAAAATGCCCAACAAGATGGTACGAAAAGGAGTACTGCGAGAACAGCACTTTGATGAGAATTGCAACTTTCTCTATCATGAGGTGGACAAGGTCACTCAAAGGGTAAGATCAAAATTAATATTCTTTGGTGCCATTTCAGTCTTTTTTTTTGTTCCCACAATTATGTAAATATTTTCATGTATGAATAGGTTTTCGGCTAATAATTGAAATTAAGGCATCCAAGCGGTGTTTCTCTGCCACTAGTGTTTTAATGAGTGTGTGATGAAGTGATCTTGCAGTCTTGTCACCTAACTGAGACTACACTAAAATCTCTGACCAACTGTTATTTTATTTGCTGAAAATGTCAAAAGTATATTTGTTCAAAGATTAGATTGGTTCTTACTGAAGTGGACATTGGTAAAACAGCTGGACTCTACCATGGTTAAAACATCTCTCAGAAATGAACTACATGTATGCTGTGCATGTATGGGTAATATTGACCAGTAGACTGTTAAGAAAATGTAACAGAATTCTGGAGTAATCTTCAAGTGATGGGCCGGTGTCCCATTTAGGGGAGAACGTATGTGTAATACTTCTATTATCTTTTCAATAAAGACTTTGGGTTAAAATAATTAACGCTATTTGTGTGGGCTGCCTTGTGATAGTGCCTTGTAAATGATTTTACATGTACCTATACTCAGCTTGCACGACATTTAAACTCTTACCTTTCTGCTTTTGACATGATAACAATGTCAATATTTGCTATTTGTGCGCAAACCACCAAAAGCTAACGAAAAAGTGACCTGTTGGTGTCATTATGATGCCATTGTCACAACTAAAGTAACAAACTAACTGAGCAAGTTCTACCAGACACTTTTAAAGTGCGCCTAAACCCAAATTATTTTTTCTGCTACTTTGTGCCTATTCCAAAAACATTTAGACTTTATTTCTACTTTTTGACTTCTTCATGGGCTTCAAAACTTAAGATAAACTAAGCATCATTTGGTACATGACCAAGTCTGAAGGGGCTTGAGTCTATTCCTGATTTGAGGTCACAAACTACTTTGCATGCATTGTTTACAAAGACTTAGTGCAACACAAATTAGTTTTTGGCTTCAAATCAGGAATTACTAACTTGGTTGTGTGACAAATGATGGCTAGATTTAATGACTTTTACAGTCTATAAAACGCCAAGATTTTGGTTTAATCCATTGACTACCAGCTGTTTCAACGTTTTCAGAGTGATTTTCCACCTATAAACAATCCATAGCATTTCGTGACTCTTTATTTGAACTACCATGGAAAAGTGGTGCTGTCCTAAGGTACTGGAGGCTCAAGGTTTCTGAACACGTCATTCTGACATAGCTATTTTTCATCGGTGCAGCTACAAGAATGGCCCAAGTTTGCTGGCTTGCGATTTTTGCTAAGTTTACAGCCATTTTTAGCTCATTCATGCGCGCGCATGCGCAAGCAATGAATGAGTATCGTGAGGGTATGCTGTCGACGGAAGTTGGGGACCGTAGACGGAAATTTGTGGACGGAAATTTGTGGACGGAAATTGTGTACCGTAGACGGAAGTGAAAGTGTCCTCACCACCCCTCCCCGCTTCGGCTTAACAAAGTCCAAATAAACTTCAATGTTGATAAGCCGAAATATTCGCGCCCAGGGGACCCTAAAGGGAAGTTTTTGCACACGCTTCCACGTGCAAGGTAGCATATCGAGGCGGCCATATCGGGAAAGGACCATACTGTATTACTGGTGAGTATACCTAAATCATTGCTTTATTATTCAAGAAGAAGTACCTTCATGCCACCAAGGACTCGCAAATTACCATTTGCAGCGAGCAAATTGTGGTTTCCAGTGAAAGTTCAACAGCCGCGGAGGAATTGAAACCAAAAGAGAAAGAACTTGAAGCCATCGATGGGAAAATATTAGCAATTGACGTAAACAAACTGTACATTTGCGTTAATTACAAAGGCCGTATTCGAAATAATGATGCTGCTGACAACTCAGAGTTTATGAAATGTTCTTCGTGCAGCCTAAGCATGCTCAAAGAGAGCATGTCTTCTACTGTATCTGCAGGGTGCAGAAAACATTGGCCTGTTTTGTTGCTCTCATGCAGCTCTCAACGCCATGTTCGAGTCCATTTCAACAACGGATGGTTATAGTATCGTGGAGACCGATGTCAGGAAGCTCTCATGTCAGATGATTGAGGAAACCCTTCTTTTGATAAAGAATATAACCTTTAAAGTTTGTAAACAAGATAAAACAATTGAATCTATGAAGGTAGCAGAAGTGGCGTCAAACACTGAATAAGAGGAAACTGATTAAAAGAAAAACAAAGTACTTCACTGTTTTGGAAAACAATGTGAACACTGTGTAAGTCAAGACAGAACTGACAAGTTGTGGGCAAAGTTTCCGCTTTTGTTCAAAATTGCTTATGAAGTTAAGCTTGGTAGTTTTGTTTATGTTTAGTCACAGTAATCTGCTTGTTCGTGTGGCGATGCATCCGATATGTTGAGAATGTACAGGTAATACATTTAAAAGTTCCTTTTGTTTGTTAGGTTATGTTTGGTGAGTGAATATCCACCTTGTGTTTATAGCATTAATTTTGTTCTTTAAAGCTCTCGTGTCAGATGATTGAAAAAAAAAACCCTTTCTTAGATAAAGAATGTGACCTACATACTTGTAAACAAGGTAACACAATTGAATCTAAGAAGGTGGAAGACATGGATGCAAACACTGAATAAGAAGAAACCTATAAAAACAAACAACTTTTCAGTTTTAGAAAACAACATGTAAGTCCAGTCTGAACTGACACTAGTTATAGGCAAAGTTTAAGTTTCTACTTTTGTTCAAAATTGTTCATGAAGTTAGTGGTAAATTTTGTTCTCGTTTAAAAACTACTGAAAGAACACTGTTATTAGATACTGAACAGCAATCTGCTTATCCATCTTTACTCCATGTCATCTTGAGAACATTGAAAATTAAAAACGTTCTTTTTGTTCACATCCATATTTTATTTTTACAATAACTACGAAATTCTCGCGCGCTCATTAGCTAATTTTTATTGTCAATATGCGGACAGACACATGAATTTATGACGTAACAAGGGCCGAGAGCGGCCAATTTGATGATTTGTTATTGTAAAAAACAAATTGACGGCAGTTTTTCATGCGTCTGTCCTGCTATTGACAATGAATTTTGTAATAACATTGTCAAAGTAGTCTCTGGATCCACTCTGCTATTGCCTCGTGGATCCACAGCTACTTTGACAATGTTGTGATGAAATTCATGATCAATAACAGGACAGATGCATAAAAAATGCGGTCAATTTGTTAAATTGAAAGTATGAAAAATTAATTACAGTAGAAGTAAATGATATAAACTTACAAATAGAGTAACAAAACTGAAGAGGACCCAGCTCAAACTGTCCCCATAGGGATTATACATAGATTTTTTTTCTGTGACTCTCAGCTGTTCTACAGGAACACAATTTAATGTAACTACTAATTATTTTATTGGACATCTCTAAAAAGGTATAATTAAGTCTGCATACGAACCAAGTGGCCTATAAGGCCAGAGCTTATCACGGTATCCTTAGCATGAAGCAACTCCAAAAATTCCTACTCTCCCTCAGATGGGATGCTACTCCATTGCAGGGATACCCCCAGCATTAAATTTGCCAGTACTAATTTATACACTTGGGTAGAGAGAGGCACTGTGAAAGTAAGTAAAGTGCCCTCCCAAGAACACAACGTACTGCCCTGGTCAGGGCTTGAACCAGGACTGCTCAATCTGGAGTCAAACACACAAGTTATTAGGCCACCGCACCTCCCAATGTGTACAATTTCCATGCTTAATAATGCACAAATGAAATACAATGGTTGCTCTTTCTGTACAGTGTGGGGATTGGATTGACAACGAATGCACTCCAATGATCTCTGATTACTGCTAGCTTACCAAATATTCTGGATATGCAGTATTTCAACCCAAAGCAATGTAAATATTGCCCATTACATGAATGAGCTGGCTCTAAGAGCACTTTGATTCATCTTTAGTGGCTGCCTGATGAGCTTCACTAAGCTTGCTTGCGATTTTTGCTAAGTTTACAGCCATTTTTCATCTTTGGTGGCTGCCTGATGAGCATCATTAAGCATGATGGTAGCTAAGAGTCCACTTTCTCAAAGAATCGAGCAAGGTGATGTACTTTGTTGTCGATTTTGGCTTGTTACTGGACGAACTGGGAATTTGGCCGGTCAAACATGTAGTACCTTTGGGACTTGACTATTGATGAATTTCTCGACCTACCGCCTGCAATGTGGTCGAGATGTTGAAAATGGCAGAAAGGCCCAAATGCACTGGAACAAAAGGCTGTATCTACGCTCGGAGAAGAATATGAACAAAAGTTATTTCAAAGCTAGAACAAGGACTGAATTTCGTTATGATGGTTGAAGTTTGGTTTTTCGACGATGATTTCTTTAAAAAACATAAAGGCAAAAAGGGGCATTTTTGTGGTTCTCTTTGACGTTAAAAATGGTCAGTTTTGTTCTTGTCCAAACTCAAAATGCCATATTTGGTAAAAATCGCTACGTTTCTTGCATTTATTGGATATCCAAATTTAAAGGACATTCCATTTCGTGCTCACAACTGACAGTTAAGGCAATATTTGTGCGATTGAGAAAGTTGCAATGTTTTGAAGCATGGGAGTTTTTTGCTGCCGGTTTTGGCCGGCACGGGTACCAATGGGTTAAGAAGGTGCAAAAAGGCAAAATGGTTTTTGAACAGGTGCAAAGATTAATTTTAGCAAAAAAGATATTTTGGGACAAGGTGTGCTTTAATACTCACATGGTTAGTGTGTTACTTTAGTAGTTACTTTGACAATGGGATCATAACAACATTGGAATGTGAAGTTTTTTTGATTACTGCTTGCTTATCGGTAAGAATTATTGAATGTTTTTGGGAGTATTATGACAAGTTTGTCCCAGTGTTTGCATCAACAGCAACATGAAGATAGTGGCTTTTATTACTCCACTGCTTTTACTTCATTTGGTCAAACATACAGAGATCTTCCACTTTGCCAGTGAACCTCTAAACTATTATCTCTTTCATTCTTTTCATCCCTCCGCTTTTTTCAGGCAAAGATCACAGTCATGGGCGCAATAAATCCCAACAAGGAAGTGGTGGAATCATTGCTTGGCTACAAAAGGCTGAACGAGGAACACAAACGTAAAGTTATGCAGCTGAAGGATTTGCTAGACAAGTGCCTCATGTTAGACCCAGTGAAAAGGATCTCACTCAATCAGGCTCTCACACATCCTTTCATCACAGAAAAGGTTTGAGCCGCTGAACGCTGTTCATAAGACTTGATACCTTTTTTTTTTTTTTCAATCAACTCCTCCTTCACGTTCCAGGCTTAGAGACTAACAAAGCAACTTGTGGTACAGTACTTTGAACTTGCATACTGTATCAGCCTGTAAGGAGTTGCATGTGACAGTGTTTAATAGTCTTAATATGGACCATCGTTGATCCAGTGAACGTTTTTAGCAGTTTTCAGTGTAGAGTAAAACTATTATTTTATTTTTGTTAAGTTCTCTCTGGCATACTCCCTTTCTCAGCATCTCATGCATTGTGCATGTAACTTATTTGTCTTTTCTACTGATCACTGCCACTGACCCATAACCCTGTTTAAACAATATATACTATGTACTCTTGGGACCCTTAACTTTTTCATCTGAAATAATTACGGAAAACCACATTACTTTCAGGTGTTTTTTTTTTGGTCAAGCAAAAATGAAAAGCAAAACAAACAAACAAACAAACAATACAAGAAGCCTGCATTTTTTGCTAAGAACTGTTAGTGGTCTTGGAAATTCAGCTTTGGTTATCAGAGTTTTCCCTTTCAAGTAGAGTTCGAGAATTACTGATAAGGTAGAGAAATCACAAAAAAAATTATTTACATCCCTCTCATTGCCTGTTGGATGCATAAAAGGAGAAGGCTGGCTTCATTTCATCCACAAACCCTTCAGTGTAAACAGTTTTATGGGTCAGATGTTAGTTATCCAGTTATTGATGGTTGACTGCAAACCAATAACAGTTACAACTAACCCATTGGGTACTTGACTGGTAAATCATGTTCTGCTTTTCTTTTTGGAGTAACACTCACTCTCAAAGGCACATTTACTAGTACATAGATGAAATCTACTCTTTTTTGTTTACTTGACTTTTATGAGTGCATTCTTCAAGAACTGTAACATCAGTTCAACTTTTCAGGAGTTTTAAAGGCAGTTCATCGGTTCATACTCATACTTTGATTAGTTTCTGGTCCGTATTCAAGCATTACTTGATATTAGTTAAGGTGTTACATTATCCAAATTATTTTAGAATTAGAGTTAGTGACTTGATATGAACATGTTTTGTCAGCTGGCTGTGTGGTAATGGAGATACTATGGTGCAGTATATTATAAAATTATCATGTGTGAACTCCTTGTTAAGCCATCAGAATGGTTAGCAATGGTTTAACATCATTTGCTTCCTTAGTGTTTTCATAACAAATATATCCGTTGCTTTTCATCATCTTATACAGACATAGGTTGACGTTGTAAATACTAAGTTGTGATGATTGTCACTAGTAGCTTTTCAACATCAAGGGAAATAAATGTTTGAAGTTTTTTCTTTCACCAGTTAAGTGAATGGTATTAAAATGTTGTGGCCCATACCATAAGCATTTTCACAGGCCCCTAACTAGCAGAACATGGCTACTTGTAGGTGAAGGATCTATTTTTTCTCTTGTGGGTGTTTTTTTAGGGGTGCATAAAAATGTACAGGTAATGCGATTTATTGGAGATTCACAATCAGTTTAAATCTTTTCAAAAATGCTCCTTGTTTGGCCAGAATTGCCAAATCATAATCTCCTTTTCATTCAGAACTACGTAATTGGAGTACCAGCAGTTATTGTTACTGTGCTTGTCAGCTCAATCTGCCATGCGGCAATTTATGTTCTGCAAATTTCATAAGAAGGTTTTATCATGTGCAATGCTGACAAAGTTGCTGCCAACAGCTGTTAAGCTTGTGTTGCAGTGGTCTTCGCTGCTGTATGTTATAGTACAATCACACAATGCTTAAAGGAGCTCGGTCACGATATTTTGGGTCATTATGAAAGACATAAAAAAATGTATTTAAATAATGAGAAACAGTGAAATAACAATTTGTCAGGGAAGATGAGCACCAAAGAAACAATAATAATGAATGCAAATATGATGAGGATGGTGAAGAATGGAGAAGAGTAAAACGGATTACAAATGACCTTTTCCAAAAATTGAGGCTAAACTTTTCAAAATCCAAAGACTGTGACGTAGCTCCTTTAAGGCCCTGGCAAACAAGGACACATTGTTGCAGACACAAATTTTTCCCTGTTTGCCCATGCACACAACATTTGTTGCGGACACAAAATTTGTGACCTCAACAAATGTTTATTTATTTATTATTTATTTATTTCAAGATTTGTACATAAAGAATATGTACAAATCTTGTGATCCCAGTTTGCTCAGTATGGAAACACAACATTTGCACTGTCCCGCTCATTTGCTCACCCAAGAAACATGAGCAACAATGTGTCCTCGTTTGCCAGGGCCTTTAGTTTATTGCATGTGTCAGCATAGGACTGTCACAAAGGGCTGTAACTAGTAACACCTGTTATGGCTCAGACTATCTACTTGATACAGCCTCATGTTTTAGCATGGCCTTGCTTTTTGTTAGTATGATTACTGACAAACTGAAAGCTTCTTTATGGCCATGAAGAACAAAGAACAGGTGATTCAAAACCTGATGACAGCTCCGTTATCCCTGTTTACAAAACGTTGCACTAATACTGGCATTAGTTGAAACCATTTTAATATTGAATGTGATGTTATCAGTATTGATGATTTGAATATTTTACAGGTTTCCCTGCAATCTGAATAGCAATGAATCTCACCGGATCACAGATTATTACATCGATCTTCTTAATTGGAGGTATTACTGAAAGGAGATTTGGGAAATCGATATGGAATTGCAAGTCCAAAAATACATTTTCAGCTGCAAACTTTTCACAGTCCTGCAGAAATTCCTTGAAACAAAAGCAAATGATGCCCAGATGCTTATGGGTAATAAGTTGGACTTTAAAAGAGGTGACAACTCTGCACAGTGGAGGTCATTTCGATGATTATTGGTAGAGTTAATTGGTGCCAGAAAAGTCCAAATAAAAGCCTAGGATTGTCTTCTTTGAAGGATTGTTTTAGGGGCTGAATTTAGCAAAAGAAACTCTTTTACTTGGGGGGTGGAGGGGGGAATTGGACAGAATTTTTTGTTTCAAAATTAGGGCACATGAAACTAACAGCCTAAAACAGCTGGGCCAAGGATTTCCTGTTTAAAAATTATTTTGTTGTACTTGAAATGAAAAGAGTTTAAGACAGTAGGACATGTTCTACAACAGCTAGCCTTAACAGGTGAAGGGATATTTCATTCAAGAGTTTGGTGTTGGATTATTATAATAATTATGTTTCAGATGGATTTTTATTCAGACATTTTTAGGTAATAAGATGTTCTAAGAAATGAAATTTCCTTGATTAAGCTTTCACAATGTATTTCTAGTGCTCATTTTCATTCAACATGGTTTCCCATCAGTCTTTTCTTTGTTTTCCAGGTGGTAGAGACCCAGTCAATGGTAATGAAAGGTACTGTGACATGACTTAAGTCCTTTGTAGTGTTGTTAATGTGCTGGATGATCCATAAAGTAGTTCCCAGAAGTTGCATGTCATAATTATGTCTTTTTGCAATTCAGTATTGGCCCCTTTGACTATAGTAATGTTATTCAGGGCCCAGTTCAAAGCACGATTAAGCTAATCCCAGCTTAGAGTGAACTTTGAGTCCAGTTTAGGTGCTGTTCAATAAAAACATGTCCTAGAGATTTTCAACATTACTTTAAACGCAAAATTTGATTTACAGAAACGGAGAACCCTCTCAACAAGCGAGATGAAAACTTTTCAGTTAAATCCTAATTCATGGTTAGCATTAATTGGTTCTCGAACAACCGGGCCCTGAAGACTAGCATGAGTGGCAGGTCAGAAAGGGGAAGGGAAGTGGGGAAGTGGGTGCTTGCATGATCACTTTGTGCGCACTCCCTGGGCTAGCCTCCCACGCAGTCGTTTTTAGGGGACTCGTATTTCACCTCCTCCCCAATAACGCCTGCTTACCCGAAGCCAACATTCCTTCCCCGCCGCTTAGTCAATCACATTTTACCTACTAAATTCTGGAAGGTTGACCTTGACCTCAGGACGCTTTTCGTGGGATAGTTCAACATAGCGGAGACAGAGCTTGAGGAAGCTTTGATCACCGTGTGCTCCACGTTCAAAATTTCCTGTTTAAATGCATATCAACTGACTTCAATTTAAGAATTTGTGAGAGGAAATAGCGATAATATTTCCGTCAATATGCCGACTAGTTACGGAAAGACGCTTATTTCAGTATCATGTAAGCATCGCCTACAATCTTCGATTTCCTCGCCGCTGGTCATGTTGTAGCTGTTGTGTCACTTCTTGTGAATTTGATGAAGCACTAAGTCAGTTATTGAAGAAGTATTGGCGTATCTTCGGGTTAGTCTAAGTGATTTGGAGGAAGGAAACTTTGCCATCGGTAGACCATAGCGCGCAGTGGATTGAGCGAGCTGCTAGGTAATAAGCTGCATAATTTTGCTGTCCGCATCTCGTGAACTGAAGAAAAAAGCTACTAGTTGGCGCAGTCCATGCCATCGGTGTTTTATAACTTCTGACCGCTTCCCAGGACGTTTTGGGATCGCTGCGTGGGCGAATTTCATCTGATTTCAATTTAATACAAGACCATGAGAGATCGAGCTTTGTTGTTGTAGCATGTGTGATAATTTCACGTCGGTTTTCTCTATGTTTGATCGACTGATAAATGCTTCAGATTTCTAACTTGGTCGCGTCTAAATTCTTATTTGCTTTAGTCTCTTGTAACACATCGTATTACTAAAAAACAAATCGGCTCCAGCGCTTTGATACGTTTACAAATTCGCGAGAGAAAGAAGCACGCATAAGGATTAATTTTACTTGTCATCGCTGGACAGTTGCTCGATCGTGATTGGCTAGGATGCCAACGAGTCAAACAATGGGAAAGGAATGTTAGCTACGGGCAAGCAGGCGTTAGTGGGGAGGAGGTGAAATACGAGTCCCCTAAAAACGACTGCGTGGGAGGCTATCCCTGGGCAAGATCATTTCATATGTTGTCATAATATGGAGACCAGATTTTCTCATATTTGTAGCTGTTGGCCATTTATATCTTTGAAACATCATAATATCATTCATTGCTTTCCATCTGATAGAATAAACAATGTTACTTCTAAGAGCTTGCGGTTTTCGTACTGGCCGAAATTCCCATGTATTGCATCAAAAAGGAGCACTTGTTGCCTTCTAAAAAGCTGAGACGGAAACTTCAGAAGAATCTTTCATTTGAATGGTGGTTCTTTGGTGCATGATCCAGAGATTTGGCGGTTAAAAACTAATATTGGCATGCTTGTCACTCAACAAATGAAGGTTTATGCAGTCCACACTGTTTAATTATGTTGCCCAACTCTGATAAATCAGCTGAACTTTTAGACAGTAATTTCGGTAGTCTCGAATAACTTCATCCTTGGACAGCTTAAATAGTTTTGTGTTTTCTGTGGTCATTCCAATTAGCTGGATTTTACTGAACCTTGAGAGCTGTCTTTCGAGTTGTTACTAAAATACCTGGTTCTCTTTTTCTAATATAGGTGAGTCATGTTGACGTTTTTACCAACCTTAATCAGAATTCAAGCTTCGAACTTCACCAGTTGTGTTTTTGACCAGTCTGCGCCAGCTGGAAGGGATGAGCTTATGGCAAGAATTATGGACACAACTACCATAAACCCCGTCTCAGCAGAAAGTGAACAGCAATGCGATTTTTGCACCCAATACATCAATAAGGAGCCAGTTCACAGGCCACTGCACACCCCTCCCTATGGCTCTCACAAACTCTTACCAGCTAAAACCTTTGCCAGCCAATGTCTTATTATGAGTACCATCTTACTAGAGGCAAATTTTCATGAGTTTCGTCAGAGGATGGAAACAGAATTGGGGGTAGGGGTGGGATGTTGTGGCAATTTGTTTTCCTTGCCAGCTTGTTAACTGGCTGCTTAACTCATTTCTGTCCGTCATTTTTTACGTGTTTTTCTGTAATTTTCGAGGGGTTGAGGTCAAGTCGATCTGGTTATTCTTTATAAGGGGTTACCACGGAGATCGCGCTGGTCCACAACATCGAAGGCTCTATCTTTCATGTCACGCTTAATTTAATTTAATTTAATTTATTACAATTTAATGGCATCAGAGATAGTACATACTAAGCGAATAGTAAAAATAGCCATATGGATAATCCGTAAAGGAGTCCAGGACCCCATAACAAACAGATCACCAATGTTTTTATACTATTACAACTTACGTTAAAATCAGATAAAAATCAAAAATCAATCAGCCATCACATAGAGATCAAGTGGGATAAATATATCAAAAACTATAAATTAATTAATAAGAGGGTCTATAAATAACTAATTTGACATATTATCCAACAAATACTTCTCAACTCCCTTCTTAAAAATATTTACACTTACTGCTTTACGAGTATCGTAAGGCAAAAGATTCCAGGCGTCAACTATCCTATGAAAAAAACTAAATTTGAGGAGATTTGTTCTTGTGTATTTCTTTTTAAGAGATAAATAATCATATTTCCTAAATGAATAATGATCAGCATCAGAATAAAAATCAACATAAGAATCTATGTTAATATTACTTATTCCATTTAGAGCTTTGTATAAAAATGTAACATCAGCTATGAATCTCCTATTTTCTAGTGACATCAAATTTAGCTTCTTTAAGCGAGTCTCATAATTGTCCTCAGTCTTTAAAATGAACTTGGTTGCTCTTCTTTGTACTCTTTCAAGCTTTTCTATGTTCTTTTTGGTGTAGGGTGACCATACCACAGAACAGTATTCAACATTTGATCGAACCAATGCGCAGTAGAGAGTTCTCAGTGTCTTAGCGTCATCCAGACCTCTACATGACCTTTTAATTAGCCCTAGCATTCTGTTTGCTTTGGAAACAATAATATCAATGTGGGAGTTCCAATTAAAATTATCAGTAGTTGTTACTCCCAAGTCCTTGAATTCTTTAACTTCGTCCAAAATGGAATTGTCCAAGGAATAATTAGAGACATAGGGATGCTGTTTCTTTGTTATTCTCATAATTTTGCACTTTTTGACATTAAAGTCCAAAGCGTTGCGAATACTCCACTGATGGAGATTATCCAGGTCCTGTTGAAAACAGAGTTGATCACTAGCATCATCAATGATTCTTGAAATTTTACAATCATCCGCAAAGAGCGCAATAGTATTTCCAGGGAGAACGACATCTGGCAAGTCGCTTATAAAAACAACAAAAAATAAAGGCCCCAAAATGGAGCCCTGTGGGACACCAGATGGAACTTCCGACCAGGTGGAGGAGACACCATCCAACACAGTTCTTTGCCAACGATCACTCAAATAGCTTTCACACCACTTCAATAGATAGCCAGAAATTCCAAAATTACAAAGCTTTTGTAGTAAAATAGAACGATTCACTCTATCAAAAGCCTTGGAGAAATCCATGAAAGCAACGTCCACCTGTCGACCTTCATCTAAAGCTGTGACCCATTGATGATGGGTGAGGACCAGTTGTGTTTCACAGGATCTTCCTTTTACAAACCCATGTTGCCACTCAGATAAATAAGGCGAAATATGTGCATAGATAGCAGTATGCACAAGACGCTCCAAACATTTTGCTGGGATAGGTAACAGGGAAATTGATCTGTAATTTTCAACAAATTCCTTATTACTGTTCTTGTGTATAGGAGTGATGTTGGCAGATTTCCATATAGTGGGCATGACACCTGATCTTAAAGATAAATTAAACAGATGTGACAAGGGTACCGACGGTTCCTTTGCGCACAGTCGTAGAATTCTGGATGGTATATTATCCATACCAGGTGATTTACTGATGTCAAGCTTTCTTAGAATTCCCTGCACCTCAAATGCTGTAGTGGTAACATTCAATAACAGGTTAGGATTCACAACATCAGTGGCCAGACTATTAACATCCATTGAATCTTTTGAATAAATTGAGTGGAAGAACTTATTAAAAAGTTCCACCTTGGACGATGTATCTGTAGAATAAACGTTATCATAGATAACAGTTTCTGGAATTCTCTTAGTTTTTGATTTAGCAGAGTAAAAAGACCAGAAACATTTGGGGTTATCCTGAAGTTTTCCAGACAGTGATTGAAGATAATTATAATAACTTGTGTTAATAAGTCTCTTCGTTTTCCTCCTCAGTTCCTTAAATTTTAAGAATATTTCCGGTGATCCATTAGATTTGACTTGCTTCCAAAGTTTTCTCTTTTTCCTAATTAATTTCATTATTTGATTGTTAATCCAGGGAGGCCTTGAGCGTCGCTTAATTGTTATCTGTGGTATATGTTGATTGACAGCAGAGAACAAAAGATCCTGAAACATCAGGGAAGTATCAATACAGTTATCACATGTAACTAGATTCCAGGGAATAGATTGTAAAGTCTCCTGTAAACCTTTAAAATCAGCCTTTTTGTAGCAGTATACCTTTCGCTGAATGTTATTGGGCCTTCTCATCTTAGCATGAAACTTAAAGGTAAGTGGATGATGGTCTGAGTCAAATGCATGTGGATGCACCACTACATCTTCAACCAAAATGTCATTATTGGTCAGGACCAGATCCAACACATTGCCAGAGGATCCAGGATTTCTCAGATCCCGAGTCGCATGTAAGTTCTTTTGAACCAAAAAAAAGTCATCCAAAATGTTACAAAAATCCTCCGTTTCAGGGTCTGACTTTGTAGGGCATCCAAGATTCCAGTCAACGTGTGGAAAATTAAAATCCCCAGTTACAACAAGATTTGAAAGACCAGTTCTTGAGTATTTAACCAAAAACTCTCTAAAATGTGACAAAAATGACTCATCTGCATCCGGTGGTCTGTAAAATGTAGAAAAGAGAATACACATGGTAGGGTTTGGACGAATTTCGAGAGCTATCATCTCCGACTTAACCTCCAAATCAGACCTGTGAATACAAGAGATATGATTCCTGACAGCTATAAGCACTCCACCTCCCCGTCTTTTACACCTATCCTTCCGGAAAATGTTATAGCCTTCAAGATTGAGTTCAAAATCCTGATAGTTACGATCCAACCATGTCTCAACCATAACAACAACATCAAACGAATCCAAGAGTAGCAATGCTTGTAGATCAGAGACTTTGTTCCGTATACTTCTGGCATTTAAAAATAAAACTTTTGGGAAATTATTCCGCACACCGTCAGTAGAACCTGAAAGCGACGATTGTAGACTGGTATTAATATCGCCCATAGTAGATTCCTCGAAGAACGAATCAGTGAAGTTAAAGGGAAAAGTACAGTTGGAGCAGTACCAAGTTTCATCGGAGGAACCCAAATCGGCGTATGTTCTAATATCCATGTTGATACGCTTAATATGGTACCACTTACAACATCCATCACATAGAACTTCTTTTTGGTTTGAGCGAACAGAATCCGAGCAAACTCCACACGGATGCTTCCACGTGGGCGGCTTTCTTCTAACACGGGAATTGTTGTCGCCTGCCGAAGTACTACCATAACCAGGATTCGGATGGATATCCCCACATGACAATAAGTTATTCGGTTGGAATGAGGCAGATGAATTGCTATAGTAGCTAATTTTACGAAAGAAGAAGTGTTTCTTCCGCTTAGGAAGCAAACCAAGATGGCCGCTCGACGAACAAAACTTGACAGAGATATAGTTCGAAATTGAGACTTCGGTACAATATGAAAACTCGCCAACAGTCTCAGAAGAAGCGTTACTGAGTGTCAGAGGGCATATTGCAATGTTAGGTGAAATACTAATGCCCCAGAACGTCAAAAATAATAAAAAAAGGAGAGAGCGAGGTAAAGCTCGTCCAACTCTCATGCTGACCGCTGACCTTTTTGACCAATTGTCATGGAATATGACTGTTTATTCTGTTGCAAACCAAAAATTTGGCTTCGAATGCCCTCGGACAATACCAAAAAGATGCAACTTTTGTCTTGAAGTTTTTAAGACAAAAAATCCTCTTGGAGCTAAAAATCTACATTGGCAGCAAACTTCAACTCCTTGTCTTGCAATCTGTTTCACATTTTTCTGCTCACTTCTTTCTCGCGATGTGAATAACGCTGTTTGATTACCGTTCCCCTCACCGTCTGTAATTTTCGCGTTTGTGACCCAAAGGAATTGTGGGATATTCGTCGATTATAGCCGCTTAGCAGTCCCCCAATTTCCATTTCAGATATTTCTTCTTGAACCGTGTCGAGCCACCCGGTCCTGCTGACAAAATATTGCTCCGATTGCATTATTTACAGGTCAAAACTTGCCAGAATTGGCATGCCAGGTTCCGGAATCCATTCAAAACGACTAAAGACACAACTTCACTCCGTGAATTGCCACCACTAGCTCGAATACTTTGAGCGGCTCACTTCGTGTGAAATTGCTTCTCACCTTTGTTTTCTTTCAAAGGATTGCCTCCACCCATCAACCCAGCTTTATGATGCCAGGCAGGGGGCTTCTGAGGTGGAAAATGGCTCGGAAAACACACTTATAAATCAAATAAGTAACGAATTGTAGCTGCAGTAATCGTTTAGAAATAAACGACAGCTAGCGTGACAAGCTAGATTGAATGGATTCCGGAACCTGGCATGCCAATTCTGGCAAGTTTTGACCTGTAAATAATGCAATCGGAGCAATATTTTGTCAGCAGGACCGGGTGGCTCGACACGGTTCAAGAAGAAATATCTGAAATGGAAATTGGGGGACTGCTAAGCGGCTATAATCGACGAATATCCCACAATTCCTTTGGGTCACAAACGCGAAAATTACAGACGGTGAGGGGAACGGTAATCAAACAGCGTTATTCACATCGCGAGAAAGAAGTGAGCAGAAAAATGTGAAACAGATTGCAAGACAAGGAGTTGAAGTTTGCTGCCAATGTAGATTTTTAGCTCCAAGAGGATTTTTTGTCTTAAAAACTTCAAGACAAAAGTTGCATCTTTTTGGTATTGTCCGAGGGCATTCGAAGCCAAATTTTTGGTTTGCAACAGAATAAACAGTCATATTCCATGACAATTGGGATTTGCGGGGTGGTAAAGTGTAAACAACTAAGCATTTGGCTATCACATTGGCTCATTTCAACCACAGTCCGGGATTTGTGAAAGTTGCAAGTTTCCAAAGCATGCGTCCCTGAGGTCGCATAAATTACAGAGCCAGACAGAAATGAGTTAACTGCTGTTGTAAAAACTCCGACTTAGAGAGCTTGCGCACAGTAGTTTATTGTGGCAGATGCCTTTAGGAGCAGTTACTTGGAATATTGACTGGTCTGTAATGAGGCCTTCCAAGGGGTGGTCTGGTGTCGCTTTGTTGCTCATTTACGACTCTGTCTCTCGGTTGTTTTGTTAGAGACAAATTGTCCCTGTCACAAACTGTTGCACTTTTTCTGCCAATTTCTGTTGGTTGTCGGTATTTTGGGAGAAGATTGTCACCCGTTTTTTGAGCCATGTCACTTGTCGCTTCTAACCCTTGGCAATTTAATTAAAGGAAAAATAAGGCAAATCCCATACATTAAATATAAAATAAAGGGTTACACAAACAGATTGTGTGGGATATCTGTGGTTCTAAGAACCCTAATTTGATGTAAAATAAGACTGGGCGGAGAATCTTCCAGTTGCATGAGCTAACAATGTGTCACCGGACAAGGGGTAAATATCTTGCAGTGAGATAAATAAATGGTGCGACTGTGCTCAATCATACTTGGCAGTTGCTGTTGTTGTTTTTGTTATTGTGGTTCTTGCTGTTGTTTCTTATTCACAATGCACTTGTTTCGTTTTGGTTTTGTTGTTTTTTCAAAACGATGGCGCTGAA
>JAEMWC010001313.1:145000-169053 GCA_016490735.1 Pachyseris speciosa
GGTATCTGTGTAATTGACAAAATGCCAGTAATTAAGTCTTATATGCTTTTTTAATGAGATGTTTACTTTTCTTTACAATCTTGACTTGAGCTTAAAATGCGGGTGCATTTGTGGAAACTGTGTGCCTATGCAAACTGGGCAGGAAAGTGTCTGCTGTCGTGAAATCTCAGCAATGAAGTCATCTGATAAGATACCACATTCCATGTCCTGTATTACTGAGAATGAGAATTTTACTGCTGTGTGCACAAATGCAGCTGTTATTTAGATAACTTATAAGCAGTATCTAGAGAATGAAGGCCCGATTGATAATGAGCCACTAAATGGGTATGTATAATTATGTTGTCATATTTTTTGTCAGCCCATCACCAACATAAGTATGTGTGTCTGGAAAAAGTTTCTGATTTTAGGTAATGCATGAATTATGTGGGATTGTTGTAAGGAGGTCACCTACAGTTGGTTTATGTCAGTATCAAAAAGGCAAGGGAAAGAGCATAGTCATAATGTGGTCTAGAAATGAGCAAGCTTGTGAATGGGTGGGCTGCACACTGAGGCTAAACATCTGATCTCATTCATGGCCATTACCAACCTCCCTGAAAGTTTTCCATTTGGTATATATTCTTTTATTATGCCTTTATGTATCATTTCACTACTTGCAATAACTTGCATGATGTACATTTAACATAATTCATTGTCCCATAAACTCCATCCAATCTAGATGTGGTTACTTGTACCATTTGTACAGATACATATATTTATCGTACCACCAAAATTGCTGCCAAAACAAATCAAGTATTCCTTTAGGATAAAAACACTTAGATGATAAATTATTATGTCCTTTGACTGTAAAATGAAATATTATATACCTCCAGAGGGTATATAACTCATGCCACTAAGAATTTTATGAACCAAATGAGGATGAAGTTTGTGAAAATTTTGTCACCCAAGGTTTCAGTATGTTTTTCCTCTTTTCTGTCAGTACATACAGATATGTTGCCAAAAGGCAATATACCTATTGGATACATGAGAAGCTGTCATCTTTTTTGGTAAAAACAAATAGAGAGAGGTTTCCACATGAAAATACCGTAGTTTTTCGGTTATAACGCGCACTCGGCTATAAAACGTATCCCCAACTCAGCACCATTTGGTAAAAAGACGCACCATAAACTGAAAGTAACTTTAGAAGGAAATACATGTGGAGCGAGAATGAAGTTGTAGTAAACAAGAACAATATACATATACAGCCAAAAAAGTAGAGGGAACACATTTTATCAAGTTTATTTACTTGTGACCTACGAAATAACCAAATGTTTGTAAACAAAGCAAGAACGTTGCATCCTGATTCGATTGAAGTGAAATTGTCACATGCGCGAGCGAATAAAACTAAAGCTGATTCTCTTGATTATTCAATAGTGTAAATTGTCAAACACTAGCGACGGGAACGCTCGAGGTAACTGACCACAAATGTCAGTGCACAAAAATGGATGGATGGATGAAGGTTTGTTTAATTTCTTTAGAAAAAAAAAACAGTTTACATTTCTTGCAATGGAAGTGTTTGCGATGTTAGCACTGTAACTTAAGTATCACATTACAGAGCACTTGCTTTTAAGCACGCCCGATATGCAAAAACGGCTTTGTTTTGAAAATACTCGCGATGTTCTTTTATCTCGCATTACCAGTTTTGAACAAGTTGAATTGAAGTTCTGCTTGCCGATATATCGTAAACTAAGGCAACAAAATTAATTTTCAATTTGGAGCAATTGCCTAGCTTTCGGCTTATAAATCTGAGACAACTTGTTCCTGTGAGGTAAAACTCCCATCTAGGTTAGCATAGGAAGTGGACACACAGTTACTCCGCTTTCTAGGATATTATTATCCAACCACAAGATCATCCTCCTCGAATGTAAACAAGCGCTTACTTTGCCGAAAGGATGCGAAGTGAAAGGCTCTGGCCAAGTATATTTACGGCTACTGTATATACGTAAATTCGATTTGTACACCACTGATAAGGATGTCAGTGGTTTGCACGGACGTCTCAACTGTTCACATACCCTCAAACTTAATACAAGATTGAATTACGAGAGAAAGCAAAAGGATCACTCTGCATCCAGCTATTTCAAACAAGATGGAAAATGTCTACTTCTAACTTTCTGCGTTTTGCAAACGCTGAACGAATAGATTAGGAATTGCCGCTTGAAGTCGTCCCGTTATTCGGCGGGCTAGAATTGTCGGTGTTGCTTCTTTTCTGGCCAAATTTTGTTTCGGATTCCACGTTTTTATTCTTGAAAAAAGTTGGCACGGCATCATCTTTCAAGCCAGTCCTCGTGGCTTTAAAGCTGGAACGAACGAACTCCTTGCCACGAGATTTTGTTTAAAGCTGTGTGGTGTGAAATGTAAAATGGTCTGCACAAGCGATTCCCTCTTCAGTCTTATGAGCCATTCCTTCCGTAGTTTTGGGTCATGAGGAAACTTGAAAATACTTACTTTACACTTGGAATTGTTGCTGCAGTTTATTGCAGCACAAAACACAATGCTTTCCACTAAGAAAACGACACTAATTTCAAGACTCACTTGTAGTTTTTAATGTTCCCGCAATTTTTCAGCTCGCCAACAGTGACGTCACGACTATTAATTCCGACAAATTCCCGACAATTGACCCGACTGCTCTACGAATACAAAAGCCAAAACGAAGCACTTTTCAGCCACCAATATCTCTGGGATACAATACCCGATCACTTTGAAACTCCAGAATATGTTTATTTCTTACTTAAGCTACAAAATTCAATAAAAATTGACTTCAGAAAAAAACTTTGAAATTTTGGTTCATTTGACCTTTAAGACATACCACAGTAAAGGTGGAGATCATGGTCTTAGAAAGAATAAAAAGCAGCATCTGGAAAAATTTTGTCTAAATTTCTTAGGTTTTGTAGTCTGAAATTTTTGTACAGTATATTTTCCAAGAAATATCTTAGGTTCAGAGGAAAAATGGAGGTGTTGCTGTCTCTTTAGATAACTTCTCAATTTGCCATTTGCCACCCCTTGTTCAGGTATACCACAGAAAACACTTGCATTTCAACTCTGCAATATCATTATAAAATGTTGACACAACAGAAGTCTTGTATACGGTGTTATAAATAGCAGCATGTTTGAAAGTAACATATTTTGTCATTTTGTCCTTTACATACTGTATTGTACCATTTACGTGAAATATGAAATTGAATGCTTGTCATACGAAATATGAAATTAAGTTCTTGTCATGTACTACAATGACAATTCAAAACTTACAATGTTTATTAATAGTCCAAGTGTCACTTTCTTTATTTAGATACATGGGAATGGGAAGATGCCAAGGGTAACTGGACAGAATACTCCAAACCCATTGTTTACCTTTTAGAGGCAGCATCGCTGTTTGATTTAACGAGTGTCAAGTTCAAAGAGGGCAAGAAAGATGTCATCGTGAATTTAACAAAGAAAGTTCAAACAACTAAAACTGGAAGAGGATCCAAGAATATTCATAGGATCAAAGCTAGTGATGCTGGTAATTGATTTTTGTCACTGGTGTTTGTGTTCAGGCTGTATTAAGTCGCTTTTTACCTTTTATAATAATAATTTACCAGTATATACCTTTTGCAAGAGTCCAGCTCAACTGGGAAGCTGCAAGATAGGAAGATCCAAGCACCTGGTTAGACAGTTCCTATTGACTACACTCTATCATATTATTTGTAATAAATGCTTTAGCTACTGTTTTATTAGTGTATTGTTGTACACAGCTCATGACACAACTGATAGGTTTTAATGGACACTGTTTCATGAAAGTAATGTAGAAAAATATTATTTAAAATTTATTTCTGATCAGTAACTCATTGATCAGTACAAGCTGTTATGGCTTTCCATCCCAAGTGTCATTTATTTCTACATCATATTTGTCTATTTATTTCTCATTAATATTGTTATGACAGATGTTGGGGTGAAGTCTGATAAAATAAATTCTTAAATTTTAAAAATATATATATTTATTAAATATTTAGAGTTTCTGTTTTGTGGCTTCAAAAGGATCAACATCTTCAGTGGCTGCCAAGGTGGATGTAAGCATAAAGAAAGAAACCAAGAGAGTGAAGAAAGAAGAGGCTGTTCCTAAAGTGAAAACTGAAAAAGGTAACATTGCATTTGATGTGTCTCTTTCTTGATGATATAATATTTATTACTATTAAAAACAGTTGGTACATAGAGATAAGGGTCGCTTTCCATTGAACAAAAATCACTGGTACAAATTTTCAGAATTTTCACTGGTCAAATGGAATGCATCCAACCACGTCCCAGAATTCGAGGTCACATGCACTGACATGCTGGAGGTGCTTGGACCGCTATTATTGGTTTTTCTGCTTGTCCACATGAGCTCACACTCGATAGGGAGACTAAAACCAACATCTATTGCAAATGGAACACGAAAATTTCAATAATTCTGAAAATTCCATCAAAGAGGGTGCACTCAAAATGGCATGTGCTAAAACTCAGACGATGGATTCTGGACGATGGACGATGGATGATGGACGATAGACCATATGCCAGTGTCGATTTTGCGGCAAAACGTGACATGAACACGAAGTTATAATTTGGGCAAAAATATTACATGTATATTCCAAAAATAAATAGACGAAGGACGATGGATGCCCGACGAGGGCAAAATTGGTCACACAATCTTTAAGGATATCAGTTCTGTCACACAACATCACATGAGTTATTAGAGACTGTACGCAGTCCGTAGTAAGCATGCATGACTTGGAAGAACCATACCCGATACGGCAAACACATGTTATGAACGGCTGGTAATCAAGGCTATGTGGCCCGTAGGAAGGTGGCTACAAGGGATCCCACCTTAGTTTTTGAGCTGTTTTGGTTAAGCTTTCGTTTTCCACGGGCCGGGAGTAACAGTTCATTTTTTTCCTTCGATACTCCATTGTAAAAATACACTAATTTTTATAAGAACACGTACAATTTGGCTAAGCCTGAGAATGTTCTATTTTTATCTCATATTTTGTTTTAAATCTCGGTCTCAACATAAGCATTAGCAGACTTACAATCGGATGACATTAGACATTAGACGATATGCCAGTGTCGAGTTTGTGACGGAACATCATGTTAACACGAAATTTGTCAAATCGCGGGTAAAAACGAATAAATGAATGTCTGCAATCTCAGATCCGGCATAGTTAGTAGAGTATGGTCAGATATGTGTTATGACGGCGGTATTGACATGTTGGCATCTAAATTTCACGTAATAAAAAGGAAAAAACTGTGAAATAGAATAGAATCTCTGACAGTACAAGCACAACCAGATAATTGAGATTCACTCATTTATTTCGTTACACTGGAAATCAAACTTATGATGCAATTCTGAGCGCCGGTACTCTCTTTTTTATTCACAAGAACCATTTTTGTGTGGGATACTTGTGATAGGGCAGCATGCTTGTGGAAAGGTTAGACCAAAACAGCTCAAAAACTAAGTTGTGATTGCTTTTAGCCACCTCCCTACGGGCCACATAGCCTGGATTACCAGCCGTACATAACATGTGTTTACCGTATGGGATAGGGTTCTACCGCGTCATGCATGCCTCATACTACTACGGACTGCGTGTAGTCTCTAATAACCTATGTGACATTATGTGACAACTGATAACCCTAAAGATTGTGTGACAATTGATATTCCTAAAGATTATGTGACAACTGATATTCTTAAAGATTATGTGACAAATTTTGCCCTTAGCTTGTCTGGCATCCATCGTCCTTCGTCTATTTATTTTGCCCGCGATTCTGTGACGAATTTGAATTTCGTGTTCATGCCCCGCTTTGCTACAAAATTGACACCGGCATATCGTCCATCGTCCATCGTCTATTGTCCAGAATCCATCGTCTGGGTTTTAGCACATGCCACTCAAAACGTATTCCTAAATTTTCAAAAACTTTTCTCAGAACTTTGCCCATTCCATTCAATTTCGGACCGGAAATCTTGAAAATTTTGGTTGAATGGAAAGCGCCCAAAGTAAGATGCTGCCTGTTGTATTAATGATAGTCATAGTCATGGCTCTCCTTTTATGCAGACAACTTCATGATGCAGTTTTCACTGCCTGTAAACAAGAAAAATAATTTGCTAACAACTCTCACTTTCACCTTAAAAAAGATGTGAGGGATCTCAAGAAATTTTTTTCATTTTGCTACCTATTTTCTGTTTGTATATTTGAAAAGGAAACTCTGGTTACTGAGTACGTGTGTGTGTGTTATCATGAGGAGACAAGGATGTACTAGTGAAGTCTGACTGTCTTGTTGGAGTTCTCAGTGAGTTGTAGGTATTGAAACATAGACTAAGGGCAAAGTTCTGTTTGACGTGTTTTTGCAATTGGGCCCATGGACATTGCAAATTTTATTTTCCAGGTGCAGGTGAAGTGAAGTCAGTTGTGTTCAGTGGTAAGGCCCCTGTAGATAGTCACTGCACCATGAAAGACAGCACCCATGTGTTTACAGAGGGTGATGATATCTGGGATGTGATGCTTAACCAGGTAATTTGCATACAGCACAGTGACAAGTAGATTTTGAGACATCGAAGAGCATGCAGGGCTATCGTTAGAGGCCATAACACATAACACCTGTTACGGCTGAGCTCAATCATTGTCACAGGTGATGTTTGTTTTGCACAGCGTCACTCAAAATTAAGGGCCTGTTTACATGGAGGGAGGGTGCCCTGGCTAACCGAGTTACCAGGCTAGGAGGGTTGAAACATAGCTCGCCTTTACATGTAACTCACCTAAGCAGGATAGTCAGTGGGCTATTTTTAGAGCGGCTGTGAGAACAGCAAACAAGACGGCGGACAAAGGAAACTTTTAACAGTAAGTTCAATTTTTTCATCGCTTGTTCTGTTAGCGGCCGCTTTTTAGTGTGTAGGGTCGTTATTTTGCACTCTGGTAATTGATTGCTGTCACCAGGGGCAGTTAACTTTAAAAGCAGACCTGGAATATATCGCTGCTTTCATGGTCTTCTCACCTCGGCAAGCCGGGATAACCCAGCACGAACCGTTTACATGGAAAAAAGCTAGCCCGCCTAGAAGGGTTCCCGGGCAAGTAGACAGGGCGCCCTGGGAAGGCGGGCTACCCTGTCTCGCATGTAAATGCTTCAATGCATTTTCTAAAGAAACATATAAAAAGTTTGCCCTCCCAGAGTAGCTCGTTAGCCGGGGCACCCTCCCTCCATGTAAACAGGCCCTTAAAGTTGCCACCCTCACTTGTGATATGAATCGCATCATGCATGATGTTGTAGAAACTGTAAGTAAACTGGCTTGAAGCTCTCATGTGATTTAAGATGCCTATTGTAAAGCAACAATAGTAGTCAAATTCAATAGTCAATTTCCAGTGTTCTCAAAAGCCCTCAATGAAGAAATGAATATACATGATCGATTGATTGCCAGAGAAGGGTAGCACATTCTAAGCTTCAAAATTCTGTGTTAAAACGTTTATAAAATTTGCGGTAAAACTTGGCTAAGTTGAGATTGACATGTATACATGTGGTATGATGCACATGAACATGATTATCCGTTTTCGGTCTTTCAAAGTGGAGACATACAGAGGAATTCTATCACAGTGAGCATGGCTAATATCTCACCGTGTATTCAATTAATTCGCTTCCCTTGGATTACAAGCTTCTTCCTACACATCAAACCACCAATTTTTCGGCCCCTTCGTGACTGATCCGTAACTTTTGTTTAGCTCTCTATTCATCTGCTCCTTGGCAACAGTCAGCCATTTGAAAATTGAAAATGTTTGCACACGGCATGTTTGCTCATACACGCTTTTTCAACAGAGCCATTAGCAAATAGAATTTTTGCGAGTGTCTTTATTGGGGGTAATCTAAGTTTAATGAGGCTTATAGCAAAACGCAAATAAATAAGTGAAAATATTCGTTTGTGTACCTCAAAAAAAGCTCTAAACATACAAGAGGACCACCTCATTTCGATTCTTGGATATAAGGGGACTTCATGTATCCGGTTTTTGTATTCGCATTTGTAAAGCGCTACGTGAAATTAATTGATTTTGCATTGTAAAGTCATCCAAAATTGCTGAAAAAAATTTTCGCTTCAGTGACTCTCTAACTACGCGAATCGCATAGCGTGTGACGCGTTTCACGTAGCGCGCAACGCGAATCACATGACACGACTGGCAACTTACGTTTGAGCAGTACTGTAAATAAACAACATTCACAGAGCAAGATCAGATGTTACGGGTGACAAATTTCATGTTACGCCTGCTTCAAAAGTTAATGACAGCCCTGGCATGATCACAGTCCACAAATGAACCAATCTACCACCAAGCTCTATTGCATGTAGAGTTGGGTGTTGGGAAAAAACAGACATCAACTACAAAACTGATCTGATTCACGCAATGCTTCTAGAGTTGGGAGAAAACAGACATCAACTACAAAACTGATCTGATTCACGTATTGCTTCTGGAGTTTCAAAGAAAGGGTTATTGAAAGTAATATCTATGAGTGTGCTTGTACTGATGTCAAAACAAATAATATTATTAGTTTTGACTTTTTGTGTATTTTGGACGTAATAGAATGTGCCTCACTGGTATCTTTAGTTAATAAATATGAGAAGAGTGATGATCAGGTTCCTGATCCAGCAACTAGTTTCATTTCTTAAATTGCTATATGCATAAATTGACTTTAATATCATTGCTTTAAGAACTCAAAAGATGGAATTCTGTATGTCACCTGAGGCAACAAGTCATAAAATGTTAATTCCCTTGCAGACAAATGTAATGAACAACAACAACAAATACTACCTGATTCAGCTGCTAGAGGACAACCGAGCCAAGAAGTATTATGTCTGGCAAAGATGGGGACGAGGTAAAGGAAAAGAGTTAATTTGTTACAGAAGGGATCAGGATACCTGGATTTTGGCCGGAATTTGAAAATACCACATATTTCATGATTTGAATTGGGAAGACTAGAATGCACATTTTGCAACAAATGAAATTAATGGTAAGAAAAGCTGTTTTTGTAATATCTGGCTCATTCCAGTTATTTCCCTTGAGCATGCCCAGTGTAGCATTAGAGCACATGTACTTTGGTTTGGACAGGAGTTCTATTAAAAATCACAGTTTATTATCGAATGACTGCTGGTCATTTCATTGGCGACGAGGATGGGATGCAGATTACAAAGAAAAAATTAAACAGAATGCTGAGAACAAGAACACCAAGGAGCAGGATTTCAATATCGGTGATCACGTTTTACTGAAACAGAAGAAGACCAGCAAGTGGTCGACAGCTCACAAACCAGCATTCTACATCATAACTCATATTGATGGTTCAAGCATAGCAGCCAAGAGGGTCATGGATGGATGACACGTTTATCGTGATGCAAGTCAATTCAAGTTCACCAACACATTAGTAGAGACTGAGTTGATCAAAAGGAAGATGCTGATTGTGAAGAGTGAAGACAGTTGACCCTTCAACCTCAACCTGACCCAGAGGCCATACTTAATGGGACCAGGCAGAGGAGACTTAAGTTACTGGAGACCAGGCAGACAAAGCTACAGTTGGTACAGAGCAGACACCTGGAAGCACCCTAGAAGCAAATAGATCAGTAGAAAGACCTGTTCTGAACGAACGACAGGCAGGGCTGACCACAGACGCCAGACCTAAGCGTAACAGAAAGCGACTGCACTACTTGCAGGAAGATGTTGTCTGAAAATGGACATGGACACTGACACTTAGTATTTGTTTTGTTCATGTTCAAGTTAAGGACGGTTGCACATTCTAGTTGTTTAGGCGGTAGATCTCTGAAAAAGGGGAGAGATGTAATATCCGGGCCATTCCAGTTACTTCCCTTGAGCATGCGCAGTGTAGCATTAGAGCACATGTACTTCGGTTCGGACATGAGTTGTATTAAAAAGCACAGTTTATTATCGAATGAATACAGGTCGTTTCAGTTTTACATTTTAGAATAATTATGAAAAACTATTTTGTGATGCTGTTATGGCCAATTAGGCATTGATAAGTTTCTGTCACTGCTAATTAATATTCACCACAAGTTATGTGTAATATGAACGTGTAGCATTTCAGTGTGATTATTTTGTCACAACTAAGCAAGAATGCACACCAGTCATCCATGGGTGTAATTGATTTCACTTTACTGTGTTTATTGTCGTGATATTCTCACAAAAGCACAAGAAAAATGAGTGTCCATTTGCATTGGCAAAGAAGCCAAAACAGTGAAGGAGCAACAGAATAGCCTTCAGTGATGAGCGTGCACGCAGTCTCTCTTCAAGCAACCGTGGCTCAAGAGAAATGGTTAAAGGGCCTGGATGATGAGAAGCCAGAACAGCTTGAAGAAGGAACAGTCATTGCCAGTCGAGCCAAATTGCTGACAAGCAACATTCACGTTGACCAACATTGGTGATGGCAGTCTCTGCCTCGAGTCTTTGTTCGCAATTGTTTCCCAGTTCAAGGCATGGTTTCTGCAAGATCGTTGTGCTTTATCAAAATAATATTGGGTGCCACAGACAAATCCTTTAAATGATACAATGAAAATTTGAAAACAAATCTGTAAGCTCCCACTCATTGTAATAGACTTCTGCCGTTTTTTTGTGCTAGTTTGGTAGATTTCTGTTTAGTATAGGCTGTCATTTCACTATTGTTGTCATGAACAAATGCATGCCTGATGTCTGTCAATAAGTCATCTACTCTTACACCATGAGGAAATACAATGTAGATGTATCAAGCTGGGATATGATTTTCTGTCTTTTTCTCGATAAAATAAAATCTTGGTGAAGGTTGAACATTTTAAGTTTATTTACCTGCATCCTTGGACCAACTGGGCTGAAATTCGGTAAGAATTTTCCAAGATGCCTCCTTTGCAAACAGGTGTCAGGCTTTTTTGAAATTCGCTCCACTTTAAAAGTTATGGCTTGTTTTGTGGAAGGAAACATAAACACTTTTAGCATCAAACTTTAGGAGAGTGTAGGGGAAAAATGGAAAAATTGCAGACACCTTTTTTCAGGGCAAAGTGTGAGGAAACATTTCCAATGTTAACCACGTGGCTCTGATGACTCACTTGGGGAAATGAACATGATGAAGGCGAAGCTTTGAATTTGACTTTCTCTCTTAATAGACTAATATCATGCTTTTTGTGAACATTAGATTTGCCTGTCCAGGCTTGTCCACAAGGCGAGCAAACACAAAGGATCTTAATCCAATGGGAGCTAGAACTCATCCTGATGACAAATCTGGACGGGCAAAATCTATTGTTCATCAGAAATGTGATATCTATGAATTTATATTATGTGTTTCCTTTTTCTAGAATTCTTCATTTCATTTCATTTGCCTGTGCATTTCCTCTTTTACGGTGGTAAATTTATCACTGTCATTTTTTAGTTAATGGTTGGCATTGAATAAGATTGTTTGTCTGTATTGGTAGTGTGCACTGATTTATTCCAAAACTCTTTTTTCTAGTTGGTTTTAATGGGCAAAACAATTTGGTTACCTGTGGTGCAGACCTTGAGGATGCCAAAAGAGTCTTCACAAAAAAGTAAGGCTGATTTCTGAAATAATGTGCACTGCAAAAGACAATGTTTCTCAAGTAATAATGAATGTCATTTGTTTGTTTGTTCATTTGTTTATCAATACCCTACTGAAAACCACTGTTTGGTGAGTGGGTTCCCTTGGTAAACATTGTTGTTATAGTTTGTCTGTCCATCTCTCTGTGCGTCTGTTCATGCATTTGTTTGTTTGTTTATTTTGCTGTTCGCTTCATTGATTGCTGTTGAAGAGAATAGCTTTCCTGAAATTTCAGTCTTGTTCAAGTAACCTTTGAATCTTGGTGCATCTCATCTTTAACAATAGTTGTAAGGGTTCTGTGTTCTCCACTGTGATGCCACATTCTTTCATGACATTAGAATTATGTACATCAGGTGTTTATTAAAGCAGAGATGTACAGTTCTTATCAACCTCACTCTTATCAACCTTTTTTTTTTTCAGATTCTCAGACAAGACAAAGAATAACTGGGAAGACAGGCACAATTTTGTAAAAGTTCCAGGAAAGTATGACCTACTCATCATGGACTACAATGCTGAGGAGGAGGAAAAAGATGCTGTTGATGCACCAGTCAGGGAAGAGAAACCTGTTTTGGAAAGCAAGTTGGATAAGAGAATTCAGAACTTGATAGAACTGATCTGCAATGTGCAGGCAATGGAAGAAATGCTCAAAGAGATGAAGTATGATACAAACAAAGCACCTCTTGGTTAGTTTCTTCTTATTTGTTCCTTCCTTTGGCAGGTGAATATAAAATAGGACTCTAGGTCCCCTACAAGGTGTATTGCCCTAACCCCCCTTCCCTGGCAGAGTGAAGGACCAGATCACTGGGAACTACTTCCCCTACTCTTTGAAAACAGTGTGTGGATTCTTTAATGTACATTACATGTACCACAGAGTTACAGGGTGAGTGATGTTGCCACTCTAAAATCCCATGCATACAAATGCAGTGGTTTCCATAAGCACCGACGTCCGATGAAAAGCGTCGGCTACTTCGATCAGAGATGTTGGCTACTTTTTCTCTAAATTGAAGTAATTGTGACCTTCCATGGGAAAACGTACACTAACGCTTAGCCGTTTAAACGGGCAAAAATAAACGAATAACGAACGGCAAACAAACGCTTTTGAACAGCGTTTGAACGCTTTTCATTGCCGTTTAAACGGGTGAATAAATTAAACAAACGGGAAAGGGTAAGCGTTTAAACGTGGGAATAAATTAAATGAACGGGCAAGGATAAGCGTTTAAACGTGGGTGAATAAGATAAAAATTTTACGAACGGCAAGCATGACCACTGACGAACATAATAGCGAGCAGATGAGCGCAAGAGCTGAACGGGCAAACAAAGCGTTGTGATTTTTTATGGAATCAGTTCAAATCGTCTCGACCTCTTCTCCGGCAAAATACAATCTTCTTCGCCTTCTCTCGCACTTACAATGCTTAATCAATGCTTAAGCGGACGAACAAAGATTAGTAACAAACACACGAGCACAAACCCTAAACGCGGGTGAACAAAGCGTTGTGATTAACTTCATTGACTCACTTTCATATCCTCCCGACCTCTGCTCTGGCATAATACATCTTGCTCGCCTTCTCTCGTCAATCCAACAAGCATTGTGTAGTTTTTGCTAAAGAACGATACAATTATACCCAGGATATACCGGCCGACTCTATTTGCGACTTGTAAAGACGTCAACAAAGTGTCCACCGATTGGCATGCAGAACGAAGCGCTTTTCACTGGAACATATTTTAATAAAAAGGGTTTCTTCTTCCCTGTCCTGTCGATTCTACATAAATTATTCTGCCCGTTTAGTTTTAAAGCTTTGTAATTTGCTGCCAAAAACACACGCGCGCTTAACGGCATTTGCGAAAAGAAGCGGATCATATTTCGAACAGCCGATTGATGTGTAATCTTTACGAACATGCGACCTGGCATGCATTCCCACATAATATCAGAAAGTGGCTGGCCGATATTCTAAACCTTTTATCATTTCCAACGCCCTACATTTTCTGATGAACGAAACTCGATGTACACTAAAGAGAACTCGATGTTTTTTTTTCTCTTTCTCTCTCTGGCTTTTGCGCGGCACAAAAACCAGGGGCACCCAACGAGCCAAATCAACCAAAAGCTATAGAAAGGCATTTTTAAGTACCTTATGATGTTTCAAGTCTCTTTAAAGTGTTGTATTCATAAGCTAGAAGAAGTTGATCTGTTCGGATTCCCTAGCTGAAGTTTTAATTGTCCGAAAATGTTAGGGAACAAAGTCTTCCTTTGAGAAAATGCAAGCTGAAATGAACTTTCCACGAACTTTCTAGGGAACTATTTTCTTTCCGAAACTGCTAGCTGACGTTTTTGACTGTCAAAAGCAGCAATTACGACCTTTCCGAAAATCTCAGGGGCTATAATTTCCCAATTACGAATCTTTTAGGCCACGTTTTAGTTCCGAAAATCCGAGTGCACTCTTTAATCGACGCCGAAAACCCAAGGCGAATTACCCTCCACCGAACAGATATCTACCGAAACTTGTCGTTGGGTGCCCCTGAAAAACAACCGGTGACATGAAGTCTGGCAAATGAAACGGTGAATTCAATCCAAAACTGTTTTATTCATGTTACAGTGATATCTCTGGTTCCTGCGAGTTTCGAAAGAGTTTTCTGACCTCTAAAGTTTATCTGAGCGTTGCATGTTTTTGTCAGACACGCATAATTTTAACATGAAATTCGATACGCGTAGGTGTCAATACATGTGACCGTTACCGATTAATGTTCACTCTTAATAGTGCTCGTTCGTAACTTTATTTTGTTGAAACAGGGTTTTCTTCGACCGTTCGTAGGAATAAATTTTACAATGTAACTCCTCCAAACTAGAGACACAAATGTGTGTAATTCGTTATGGTATGCAAATTTTCTGTTCTCACGCACGTTGTCTGTCAAGTCTCTTTTTAATTCAATGTTATCTTTGTGCTATTTTTGGCCAAAGAGTGAAGATCATCTCGTCGACGTTTCTATCCAAATTATACACGTATTTCACTTCGGATGTTTCCTTGGAGTTTTTCTAGTGTTCCCATCGAACGTTTATCAATTTATCTATTTTTTTTATTGTTCCCTTCGTGCAAATATACCCTGTGATCATTCCCTACGGTTATTAATTCCCGCGCCTGGTTGACTGTTCAAACATGACGTGACATCGTCATGTGACGTTTGTCAAATGCAAAGATCGATCAACAGTAACGCCGTTTCCTTTTCAGGCGCGGGACTTTATTTATAAATAGTTTTATAAGCTGTTGTTCACTTAGAAGATGCCTGAAAGGGTTGAATATTGAGGCTTACTATGACAAGACTTCAAGACACTAGCAATAGCGTACATGCAGAACATGCTCCTAATTCGCGAACACCATCGAATTGACCATCCAACGTCGATTGACGCTGTAGTGTCGAAGATTGCAGCCTTCAATCACTGCGCTCTCTCTCCTCAGGCACGTTATATGGACACTATGTCTTCTTTATAATTAACAGTTAAGAGTGTTGTTTTTTTTCTACAATTATCATTCGTCGCAAAATAATATTGGCTTGACTGGAAGCGATCGATGGTTACCGGTACACTGTACCGGCATTATAATCTCACAACTTCCGATTGAAGCACCGTTCTGGTTCACTTTCGATTCATTTTAACGTGCCAGGACGACTACAAGGATAGCGATTTGGATGGACCATCGTGACCCAGCATTTCAACGGTTTCAAAGGCTACGTTTCCTTTGACGTTTAAACGGACATGAAAACGATTTCCATCGATGCGAACTAGTTAAACCGGTGAATATATTAACTAAACGGAGGAATATTTTAACTCAATGGATAGCGCCTGCCGTTTAAACGGTAAAATGAACGCCTCAAACGCTTTCTCACGGCGTTTAAACGAGAAACGAACGGATAACGAACAGCTTGGGCCGTTTAAACGGCTAAGCGTTAGTGTACGTTTTCCCATGGAAGGTCACAATTAAAGAACGATTCTTCTTTTTTCTTTAATACCTTCGCCTACTCTACTCCAACTCGCTGCCTACTTCAAATTTTATTGAAACTCCTGCAATTGTTACATTGTCTGCTGTTTCTTCCTTTCACTCTCTACTTAATAGGTGGCTGTTTATTAGAGGCGTGACTGTAGTTTCATTTATTAAACAGGGTTCCTATAGATACTGGCCATGAAGTTAAATGGTCCACTTTACTAGTTAAGATAGTTAAATCTGAGTTTCCAAAGGATGACAGCAACTGTCAGTAGTAAAAATCTACATATAATTAAAACATTTTATATATTTTTTTATTAAGGAAAGCTTACCACTGACCAGATCAAAGCTGGTTATGAAGCATTAAAGAGAATTGATACCTGCATCAGAAACAATGACTTTGGCTCAAAGCTGGTAAAGGCTTGTGATGAGTTCTACACAAGGATTCCTCACTGTTTTGGGTAGGTGATCTATCCGAGGATGAATAGATACAAAATAAATACCCAAATAATCAAAGTGTGTGAGTGCCATTATTGTGACTGTTCTTTTATCACTACTGGTAATTCTGGTTTACGATAGCAATGATTTCTTTGGTCGCTTTGTTTTCTTTAAGAATGAAGAGACCACCTCTGATAAGAACCACCGAGGAAGTGAAGATCAAACTGGACTTGCTGGAAGTATGTAACACCAGGTTGTCTGTTAATGTAACTGTTTGCTTCGTTATTCAACTTTACAGGTTGTGCAGTCGCTGCTAAGAAATTCAGTCAGTTAATTCACTGAAGTGTTTGGAAGGGTAAAATAAAAATAAATAAACATTACACAGCTTATTTCCCTGAGACTAAGATTACAAAATACAACTTAAGGAATAAATTTCCCGCAATGCCCGCCATTCACACGGACTGTTTTAAGAATACATTCTTTAATAGAATTGTCTTTAAGTATAATGTAGCTTTGTAAACAGTGTTCTTTCTGTATTCGATTTTTGTATTTGTTTTTATGTATATACTAATCTTATTTAGAGAAATACTTTAGCCCATTAATATTGTTATATTTAAAGGTAACATAAGGTATGTAATTTTATCTTTTGAACAATAAAGACACTTTATTTATTTATTTATTTATTTTAAAGGGTTTGAATCAAGTTGTTATAGTCATTGAATGATCTTCTGACAACCTGACTGGAAGTCATCATTAGAGTGCATCTCTGAAACTGTGTTAGAGACTGTATCTTCAGGCAAGCTGTTGCTGAGAATTACTAGCCCAGGGCCTTGAGGAGCTAGCCCAAATTAATTTTTTTATATACTGTTAAAAACATCGATAAAGTGTAAGGTGGGACTTAACCTGAACACCATTTTTGCGTCGCTTAACATGGATTTGGCATTAATATCTCATTCTCATTTCAAGCAATCAAAAATCCCTATGCTCATCTCACGATCACAGAGCAGACTGTAGCCACACATTTCGGTCAGCAGAAAAGTCAAATGTACATGCACGTTGTTGGAATTTCAAATATTATGGGATACGTTTTAATCACAGATCGTGGAACTTTGGTTGCCATGTGATTGCAGGATCGCAAGGCAATTGATCGCAGACTATTACAGACAATTGATCGCAGAAGATAGAACCATGTTCTATCTTCTGTGATTTTTTACAAGACATAGCTTCGAGTAAATAATTTATATGGAATCAACAATGTGAATGTGCCTTTTGATATGAAGCTAAGGTTGCAAACAACAGTTAGCAACAAATTAAAAGTTTCATTGTGTACCACATTATAAAAAAACCTGATCTACAAACTGTATGGCTGAAGCGGCTGGGGAAATGACAAAACAGAAAAAAATATATATATTACTAATTTACCCATTCAAGTGATAACCGTTAACCATTACATAAAACACACCCAACATTTAGTTCATCTCAGTAAGTGCTGCCTGCCCATCGGGCAACTCGTGTTAAAAAACATGCTAGCCCGACGGGTCACTCCACTAGCCCCCGGCTTATCGGACAGCACTGTTGTCATGCCCTGATCTTGTGGAGAGAATGTAGCAGTAGTCCAGGTTAAGCTTTATCACTGTGGGCTGTCTGTGGACACTGGCGTGAATGTGACTTCACCTCTCACAATGTATAAAGTCCTGCATAACGACTAATGACACATTTCTTCATCCAGGCTCTAGGAGATATACAGATTGCCATTAAAGCCCTTCAGGAAGAGGAGGAATCCCTTGAGCATCCAGTTGACAGACATTACAAAACACTGAATTGTGGCCTCATGCCGCTTGATCATGAACATGATGACTTCAAAGTAGGTTTACTCTTTTCCTTCAGTAAAATGTGAATGTTATCAACTGTTACATTAAGTGTCGTTTTCCTACAACAAAGATGTGATATCCTCTCCATTTACTGAGAACAACTGGATCTATTATACTTATTGTGACAGGCAATCTTTCATGGTGTTATCCACTTTCTGCAGAAAGAGAATCTGTAGCCCAGTTATTTTCTATTTACCCACCTTATGGATAGCCATTAAAATTCCAAGGTGTAGCAGTTTCTCAAAAGCAAAAATGGTTAAGACAGAGAACCCTTTATTTTTAAAGATGATTGCCAAATACTTGGAGAACACTCATGCTGCGACCCACAATCAGTATCACATGGAGTTGCTGGATGTGTTTGCACTGGATCATGATAAGAAATCCTTTACCGATGTCGGTAATAGGTAAGTAATGCAATGCTGTTGACCTTAGGATTTGCAGGATGCTTCCACAGAACATATCATCTAAAAGTAAAAGGTTTTCATAGGCTAAAAAAGTTGCTCAAAAGTTGCCCAGCCTTTGCTGGGGTAACAGGGCTGGCGCAGTGGTGAGAGTGCTTGCCTTCCACCAGTGTGTCCCAGGTTTGATTCCCAGTCATAAGTGGGCTGAGTTTGTTGGTTCTCTACTCTGCTCCGAGAGGTTTTTCTTCAGGTACTCCGGTTTTCCCCTTTCTTCAAAAACCAACATTTCTCCCACACAGCCCCACAAGCTTGCAGCTTTAAATTCTAACCGTGTATAAATAAAGTTTCTTTACCTTAACCTTTTGTCTTTGCAGTTAGTGGGGGGAGAAGGCAGAATCCTAAGAGGATATGGGGTGGGAGGGGGAAGCATGAGTTCTAAAAGGGGCGGAAGCAACACAAGAAAGTTCAGGGGTTCAGAAGAAAAAGGTATTCGAGGCAGAAGAACAGAGTATGGGAGGCAGGAGATATTGATCCCCTGTTCTCCCATGTTGTAGATATTTTCATAATTTTGGCAGTCAATGATATTATATTTCATGCCTGGATCTCTTGTCTAACAGTGAGAGGAAAGAACGAACTGAATGCTAAATCAAAATGTTGCGGGAAAGGGGCAGCATAACTGGTGAAGAATCTGCTGTGTTTCATCAGGGATTGTTATTGCACCATAACTCCTCATCCATTTTGGATAAACATTGTTCTTTCAGAATGCTTCTATGGCATGGATCTCGTTTAACAAACTGGGTTGGTATTTTAAGTCAGGGTTTGAGGATAGCTCCTCCAGAGGCTCCAGTAACTGGGTATATGGTGAGTAACCAACTGAAGGCAGTGTCAGTGATTAAAATTAATTCAAAATGTATGCAATCCGAATCGTCTAATAGCTTTCTTAGTTCTGTGTTTGTTTTGTCCTATATGACCAGTGGTTGTTTGCTGCTGATATAACACATTTTTCTCTCCATTTTTGTGTATGTTATCACTTATGCCAGGGCAAAATCGTTACCAGGAGATCAGTCTTTTGGAAACGTTTAAAGAATCGAAAATTAACTACCAATTTTATTTTACGTTTTTACATAGCTTATATTCCCCATATTTCATTTTCAGTTGTTTCCCTCCTTTTCGTGAAGAGGATTTGCTATTTGTGGGTGTTCCAAAATTTCCCGCCATGGCCTGAAATTTGAGATATTTTGTGCGCGGCCAAAAGGTCTCTGTGACGTCACTTGTGTGTATGTGAAACATGGCGGAGAAGGCAAAAAAGCGTAAACCTCAGTGGAAAGTTCTGCGCAGCTTTCGGCCCCGATAGTGAATCTTGGTAGTTCTCCGACATTTTTGTTCCAGAGAACTCACAAAAACAGAGTGACGCACTCGACTGGGTACACACGAATGGCGTCACGACTATTCACCAGACCCCAGGTCCTTGTCAAGAATTTTAGTGAGAAAGGCCCAACGTTTGCCGCATTTTAAAATAAGTTCCTGCTACTTTAAGTAAATTAAATTCCCCTCAAAATATTTCTTTAAACACCTATTTTCATATTGGAGAAATAAAAATTAATGGCTTTGAAATTTCGATTCATGTGCACTTTAAGTTGCTCATGGGAGCTTTGGCAAACGTTCGTGAATCATTGGAACTGTCAACCAGGTGATTTAGTTATTTATTTATTTATTTATTTTTACTACAACTGGGTTATATTGGTTTGTTTTTAACTAAATGTTTCCATTTTATCTTTCAGTTTGGCAAAGGTGTCTACTTCGCTGACATGTCATCGAAGAGTGGGAACTATTGCTTTGCTACAAGGTCAAAAAATGTTGGCTTACTTCTGCTCAGTGAGGCTAGTAAAAATTATTAGTTTTTGTGTATTTCGAAAATGTATTTGGGCAATGTTTCTGTACCCCTCCAAGATACTTGCCCACTTCAACGTGAAGAAAATGGTCAATAATTATGATAATTTTATGGAGCATTTTGCTTTTTTCGTACGCCTTCCAATAGATTACATTGTTGGAGCCTTTTGTTGTCTTCTCACTTGACTCCAAAGCAGGCTTTAATCATTAGAAAGAAATTAAGGACTTCCATGAGGCCGGAATTGTCCGTTAATGGTTTTATTTTTCAAAACAGTGGCTTTCGCTGTGTGCCTGGACACCCTTCCAGGGGTTTCAATAAAAGCCGGTTACCGGCGGTTTACCGCCGCCTATCATACCTCTTACCGCCGTCTATTCAGTTTGTATTTCTTTGTATTTCTTACGATCCCCTTTATTGTCACACCGCCTGTTCTACCTCCAGCAGCCACTTGTAAAAAAACTTATTGAAAGCCCTGCCTTCTGGTTAAAACCGCGCTCTAAAGATGAAATCTTGCACTTTGTCAGTGGCCTGTCTTTATTTATTTGCAGGTCTCCCTTGGAAAGTGTAACGAGCTCCTAGCAGCAGATTACACTGCAGACAAACTTCCCTCTGGCTGCCATAGTGTTAAAGGCATGGGGAAAGTGGCTCCTGATCCAAACGAGATTTGTACAATGTATGTTATGCTCGTCACTGTAGCACTGTTAGACCGACAGATTTGATTGCCAGCTGTCCGTTTGTATTCTCGAGAAAACTCGAGCAGGAACAAACCGTATGCACATCAGCCGACAGTACGTGATAGCATTCGTCTTCAAGTAGATGGGAAGTTCCTCAGATGATAAAGTGTCACGTGGTAATAGGCGTGGCATTAAATATTTACCGAATTTGTTCTAAATCATTGCCTAGCGAACGCTTGATCCGTTTTCACGTGATGAGATTATGAACTTCTCTAAAAAAACATAAATAAACATCTACAAACGGTAGATAAACATCTACAAACCGTTAGACTTTCTAGTCTTCTCGGATAAGGACGATAAACCGTAGGCCCCATCTCACAACTCTTCATTATTCGCTCTGATTCTGTGGGACGTAAAAGAACCAAAAAACGTAACAAAACTCTGGCAGTGACCACCCTAGTGTCTGTCTTAATTTGATATTGATATTACGGGGGCACTCATACTCAACTTCATTAATTGTAAACTGCGTTATAAGTAGTCTGGCAAAGTCCCCGGCCAGAACAGAACAGCTAGTGATAATAGGCGCTATATAAATAGAGTTTTTATTATTATTATTATATTATTATTATTATTATTATTATTATTATTATTATTATTATTATTATTATTATTATTATTATTATTATTATTATTATTATTCGGGACTTTCCGGTACTGAATTGAATAGAACAGTAATTGCTGAAATGTTCTTTTCGAAAATTAACTTCGGTCATCCTTATACGAACTTGTCCTTTTTTCAAGACTTTTTTCCTGTTCCATTAGTCATTTCATTTCGGTCACACGTCTGGCCGAAATGAAATGTCCAGTGCAACAATAAATTTTCGGAATTTCCAGGTTGAAGTGGAACACACCGTTCTATTCAACAGAGGATGATTTCGGGAAACTTAGCTGCAAATTTTGGCTCAATGGATCGCGCACTTGACCTTACGTCAGCTGTTTTTTAACGTAATGGTATTTTATCTTTTGTTTTATCTGTTACAATCAAAGGCACTGAAATGCGTGTCTCATTTTGCAGGTCAGATGGGGTTGTTGTCCCTTATGGTAAAGGCACAGAGACTGGTGTAGTTAACCCACGTGGATATACTCTCAACTATAACGGTAATTTGTGTTGTTACAAATTGTAGGGAAATTCAACCTGAAGCTGGCCTAGGCTAACTGCCCTGTCACACTTATTTGGAGCAGTAGGCAGGATAAAGGAATAGAAGGCAGCAAGGGCCTTCTAGTGGGGTCAGGGAGCATTCAACCCCAAATCGTTTGAAAATAACCGCTTCAAATGATTCAACTGGGCGCTTTAGGGGTAAACTCCGTTCCATTTTAACAACAGTTTGAGGGCATTTTATTTCAATCGTCATTTTCCACCAGTAATTTGCGCGGGAAAAGCAACGGTATTAAGCAAGTATTTCTTATTAACTACAGTGTCGAGTAGGCGGCAAAAACTCTGCTATAGGCGGCAAAATCGCCGGCTGCCGGCACAGTTTGACTTGGCTGGGCCGCCCTGACGAGTTTCACAGTCCTCAAATAAACCTTACTAAATACGAGTCTAAATCTTGACTCAGCCTGCTTAGCTGGCGGTTTTCGGTTGTGGCCCTCCCGAACAAACCGAGTTCGCAGAATTCATCCGACAAAGCCTAGAAAAGTTATTTGTTTTGTATAGAGGGTATGCAACCAGTCTCCAGAGATTCGAATGACAATGGGTTTGGCGGCCTTGTTGGTGGACAATAACAAAAGAAGCTAACGAGAAATCTTTTCGGTACACCAACATGGCGGTGATGACGTAACGTGCATACGCCCTATCGCGTGTCGTTCATGTTGATAGTAATAATCAATTTCTCGACGATCGCTGCGCTTGTTTTGAAAAAGAATTTCTCTTTCTACTTTTACTTATTTTTGTTTGCTTCTTTGTTTTGCAGAATACATAGTCTACAACACAAACCAGGTAACCAAATGGTTTGCTCCGGTTATTTTCGGTTACTTAAAATTGAAATTTGCATGCACTGTTTGAATTACTTCGCATTCTATCCAACTTTATGCAGCCTGTACCCTTAAATTCTATCCATGTATCGACGGCTTTTCTTCAAATAAAAATGATGACAAAAAAATTATCTATCGTGTTCTCACGTTTTCTACAAATCTGTGATAGCATTGGCGACTAAAATTCATCCATTCCCATCCGAAACACCAGACTTAAGCTGAGGTAGATTAACAGCTCTTTTCTTTTTTCAGCAAGGGTCAGTGATAGTCTGTGCATCTGTTATGTTTTTTTTCTGAGCGAGCAAAATTCGATCGGGCGTACGGATGAAAAGAAGGAAGGAACGAATGAATGAAAGTCAGAGGTCCGGATTTGTATACTTTATTTTGTTTTCCTCTATTTCAGGTGCGAATGAGGTACTTGGTGAAAGTCAAGTTTAACTTCAAATGAGTCTGCTATCGCATCAACGCCCAGATGTGGTATATCAAAGAGTATTTAACCGAGCGATCCAAGAGATGTCAAGATTGTGTTTAGAGAAGATATCTAAAAAGACAGCAAAAATTGTTTCAGTTACGCAGACAATAGGAGCCGACCATAAATCCAAGAGCATATAGTTGATGAAGATATGTTACAAGGCAATAAACTTCAACTATTGTCAATAAATCGGCATTCTTTCATTTTGCAAACAGCACGATACGTATATTGGTTACGTAGAGAAAAGTCGTGACCGGAAGTGTCACGAACATTATTTTTGTTATGCTCATCAGTCTCCTCAAATTAAGAATAAAATTAATGGTTTTAACAGATCACACGTTTCCTTTGATAAAAAAAATGCGTAATTAAATACCAAAGTAAACTAGTATCACAGTAAAGCGTTAACGTGTCGTGACTGGATTCGAATGGTCTCACTGAACAGTTCCATTCCACACGACAGATGAACATTGCACAATGCATGTGGGTGTGAAATGACTCCCGCGTGTTCAGGCACTTCGAAAAACAATAAAATTGATACTAGCTTTGAGGTCTTTCTTGTTCGTTGTTTATTGTACTATCAGCGTCATCGTAAAAAAAAGTATGAATAAGGCCTTTTTATAGGTCTTTTATAGGTTTTCCAGCTGGGTTAGGCGGGCTGGCTCGGCTCATGCTTTATGCGCCGGTCAACTCGAAACTTCAACAA